>QVOB01019969.1:0-12730 GCA_014839585.1 Pseudomyrmex concolor | reverse complement strand
TCCCCGTGATTTCGCTTTATTTGTTTCAATCGTACATACATACGCACGCATATTGCTCATTATTCTGACCTTACCCACACAATGCGAAATTAATCTCCTTATCTCTCAAGTTGTCTTCTCCATCCGGAATCGGATTCGAACAGCTTGCCACGAGGAATTAAAACGAGGAATCACGAGTCAGGAGAGAGCTCGCGCATAAAAATTTGCTTTACTTCGACAAACAAATTTATTTATCGGACCCGCACCGAAGCGCATTTAATGGACGGGCGTGGTACTTGATACCGCAGACATGGAAACATTTTTTTACGAGGACGGCATAAACATTTTATCGCTTCCGATGAGGTGAAATTCGTTCACTTTGCGTCGTTCTGTTCGCGAAATTTTATTTTATTTTTTCTTTCACGCAGAGTTTTGCATTTTTTTCTTTATCGACGTATATACCGATTTAATGAATTCTTTCCTTTCCTGTGTCAGAATTTTTATTATTTTTTATTTGACTCGTCGAGTCAATTCAAAACTTCCTACGGAGTGCTGGGAGCTGCTACACACACTCAAGTGTAAGTGACAAACGAAATCGAGATTTTGTTTTTTATCCACGTCACGAGCGCAATCTGGGCACACTAATTGGTTATATAGCTATGTTGAATTTTATATATATATATATATATATAAAATGGTGTCGGCATTTATATATATATATTTAACCTTCCTACGTAGAGGAGGGTGCTATGATGGGCTGATATCGCTTGCCGGTGTTATACTCTGCTTTCACGGGCTTTTTCTTCGAAATATCGAGCGAGAGCTTTCGCTACATATATATATATATTTACATATATATATACAAAACATACATATGTATACGATGACGGGAAATAAAGAAACAAGAGGGAGAAAAAGGGTGAAAGAACGAAGGAAATAACAGATATAAGTGAAAAGGGACAACGGTGGTGATTTTTCGCGATTATATACAACCCCCGCGCTCCCTTTCCCCGCGCGAAATAAAGAAAATAGACTGCAAACGTAAGTGTAGGATAGGACGAATCACGCGAAACACACAACCGACTCAAAAACTTATACTGATACATGATGTCTCACACACATATACATCGACCAGTCAAAGCAGGGACCACGTGATTATGTCTGAGCTGGGAATTGTAATTTTGCATGGAGCACACGTCCGCGTCGTTCTACTATCGACTCCGCCACCGATTATCCCTCACGCCGATCCTTCCGTTCTTGTTTTTTTTTTTTTTTTTTGGTTTTATTTTTGAAGAGTTTCATCCCTACGCGCTCTTCTCGCGAATCCTCCTCGACCTTTTTACCGGCCAATCCTCTCATTTTCTCTCGTTTCCCCCCCCCCACTTTTTTTATTTTATTTCCGTTACAATCGCGCGCTTGTACATAACGCTTTGTATCAACTCTCTCGATCTCTTTCCCTCTCTCTCTCCCTCTCTGATTATCTCTTTCTACTCTTACTGCTTCGATAATTTCTCGTGCATGCCACGGCGATCTCTCTATGCTGCGCATGATGTGCATATATAACTTGTGACGATAACTCGTAGCTGGAGGAAGGTGAGCCTGTTGTGCACTTCGCGTACACAACACGTATATCTCGTCGGGATTAGTTCAATTCGAAGCCGGATAGTATTATTCAGTAGTAGTTTGTTGATGACGGAGCGTTATATTGAAGGTATGTTTGCGAGAGTTTCTCTCTATCGAGAGAAACACGGGACGTGCTTCTCAAACACGTTTTGAAAAGTTTTTTTTTTTTTTTTTTTTTTTTTTTTTTTTTTTTTTTTTTCATATCTGTTAAATAACATCAAAGGATAAAATTCTTTTATTTACAATGTTTTGCAATTATTGCCATTTTTATCAATTTTTCTACATGTTCATTTTTCACGTGAAAGAAGTGTTGCTTCTTTTTGTGCCGCGAGGATAAATCAATGTCCGACCGCATATCGACTTGTATCACTTTCGCTCGACCAAACGCGCGATATATCGATCGATCAGTCAAATTGTCGGTATCCAATTGTGGGATGCGAGCGGTCGAGCGAGAGAAGATGCGAAATCTGCCAAGATTTTTCTGACAGATCTCGTCGCGGCGTTGTACGCATATAGTGCGTGCAAGAAATTCGGATAAGTAAACTCAAACGGAGCGGGCCAAAGTCTTGGACGTAAAGTCTCCCGTGGAAATCACCGAGCATTCATCCGCGCGTGATTTATATAGAAAATTCTCTGGATAATGCGCGCGAAATCTTACGGCGGTAATTATCGATTTAAGTAGCGCGCCAATTCGGTCGCGATCAAAAGAGTCACACGTCGGATCGGAAAAAAAAAAAAAAACGATCGCGAGGGAGAAGAAATTAATGCCGCTCTTACTTGTGCCGATGGCGGATTATGAAAGTGCTCGCGCGTAATCCGCGATTACGCATCGTGAGCCTACCACTTTACGTAATCGCGCCAGCAGCAGCAGCAGCAGCAGCAGCCAAGGATCACTTTCCTCTCGAGTCGATTTATCCGAGACGAGAAAGAATAAAAAGGGAGAGAGGGAGAAAGAGAGAGAGAGAGAGAGAGAGAGCAAGACACACCTCGCTCACTCGACGGAATAACCAACGACGATGCTCCCGTTCCATGCAATTTTCCGGTCGCTTCGTCATCGCCGGGCGCTTCCGGCCATTTCGTTTATGAACAATTTGCGAGGACTCCGTCTTTCTCTCTATCTATCTCTCTTTCTCTCTCCTTTTTTACTTTCTTTTTCTCTGTCTCTCTTTCTACAATCCATCTTCTCTCCTCTCGCTCCTTTTTTTTTAGTTCTCAACTTTTCGAAGCTGTTCCTCCACCGTGGTGGTTCGCCCGACGCGAACACGCGCGTCCTGTCGCACCGCCCGGGGATCCACATCATTTGCAATCTGTCGTTCCGCTGATCCGCCAGTGAAGTCCAGACCGAACTTCCCTTTCTCTCTCTCTCTCTCTCTCCCTCTCTCTCTCCCCTCTCTCCTCTCTCCGTGGAGTCGGTAGCTGAGTGACGTCTCCATGCCAGCGACAGGCGAGTCCCCATTCTTGAGATTCTCCATTCTGATCGCGCTTCGATCCCGACACCCACCAAGGGCTAATTCTTAATCGATCCTGCGAATGCCGAACGCCCTCAAATGATTTGATTCGTTCGTCGACCTTTTCTTCTTTTCTTAAAACCATATTGCACGTATCGCGCGCCAAAACTTTCCTCCCCGTTGACGTCGCGTCGAACCGATAGTCGCGTTTTAAATCGTTTTTTTTTTTCTCTTTTTGACAACGCGCGATATCTGTTACAGTTTTCTGAGATTTCGCGAGGCGGGAGAAGTTTCACCGGCCACGTAAATCGGCGAAATTTCTGTCGAAGAGTTTCGAGAAAATTCAAATATTCCGCGAAATTACCATCCGTAACTTTGGATATCAAATTCTTTGGCGGAAAATATTAGCAACAATTTAAACTTTCTCCTCTCGTACGGTAGTTCGCACAACCAACATCAGATTGTCGGACAGCAAAGTTCCAGTAAATTCGGCGGATGAAACGGGGTGTGTATATTTCGCCCTTAAACCCCGCCGTCACATCCGGCGTTAATCGCAAACTGTTAATCGTTCAGAGCGAGTTCGACCTTACTCCGCGTCGAATGGCGCAGATGGGTCGTTCGTAATACAAATCAATGAACCCACTGACCGCGCGAATCAAGATACGCCGCGTAAACGCGGGACATACAATGTGCATATACATGCAGGGAGGAAATACATACAGGGAGCGAAAAGGACGAGCGCGTCGCGGATTAATTGAATATCGAATCCAAGTTCACATCTGCGGACAAGTTCACGCCTGATAACCGACGAAAACTCTAATTGTGTTGATAGATTCGGTCAACAGCGGATTACAATTCGCTCCGGTGATACCTTTTGCCGAGAAATCCTTAATATTATATCGAACACGAACGTTGTGTTGAGTCTCTCGCCCTCAAGTTCGGTCTATATCACGAATTTCCCGTGGGGGATGGAATTGATTATGAACACGCGCGCGCACGGTCGAAGTGACGAGTTTTATCGAAGAGTGTCGCGCGGACACTCGCGCCGGTCTAATCTAAAAGTTTTGGCGCCGAGAGTGTCGTTAGTATCTTGATCGTTTTGTTCTCATTTTTTCGAGTCTTTATCTCCGAACTTTACGCGCGACAGCGCGAAACGGTCGCCGAGCAATTTTTGACAAGACAGGTCGAAAAAAAAAAAAAAAAAAAAAAAAAAAAAAAAAACAATGCAACGGAGAATTCAAAGAATGAGTACTCGACAAGAAAAAAAAAGCTTAGGCTAAGTTCGCGTCCGCTTCGTGCGATATTTCCTCAACAACAGATAGAGCGATTCTTCGTTATCGTTATCTCGAATTTCGAGATGAAGAATGTACAGAGATTGTCACTTCTTCTCTCGAAAATGGTGTACATTGAATTTGTTATTGCGAAGTAAATTTGCGAAGGGTTGTTATGCAAGTGGAAATGTCAATCGCCTGAGGACACCAATGCCGCATAATCGCATTCGATTTCTGCATGTAATTTATCGCACAGAATATACTAATTTGCGCGCTAATTATTATCGCCGGTCGGACTCCGCATAAGCTTTCGGTAACGCGAAAGAGCGCGCTTCCCCCGAATATACAAATATGTACTCCGGTAACGTATAATTTTCACGATTCACGTTACATGCGTACGAAAGGACGAGAAATGTGCGGTTGTGTTGCGATAATTCGAATGCATTAATTCGAATCGCGCGTAAATAAATATGTAGATTGACGTGCATTCATTAATTATGAAGATCGATAAATTCAGTGCGCGCGCGTGCAGAAGTCGATTAACACACACAACAGTGTATTTAATTCGGGGGAAGTGAAAATAATAAAAGATGTTTGATTAAAACTGCGTCTCGCCAACTTCTGATTTTTCACGTGCGAAACGTGAGAGGAAAGAGAAAAAGAAACCGATGCTCTCGCAATTATACCGAGCGAAGGAGAAGGCTCTCTCGCGCAAATTGCGAGCATGCGCGTTTAATCTTCTCCGAGCGCATAACACGACACTAAATATTCGCGCGTATGCTGATCAGCGGCTTGCGGTTTACGCTGTACATACATATGTACAACGGGCGTACCGCATGACGGCTTCTTGTTACCAGCCCCGATGCAAGGCGCGCGCGTCACTCGTGTTTTCGCGACAATGACAGACCCCGTTCGCGGTCTCGCTGATTTTTATTCGCGCGCTCGCATTCTCTCCCTTTCGCGCATTGCTTCTCGTTCACCATTTCGTTCCGGCGAAATACGTTGAACAAACGATCGTTCTGCGGTAATTTAACTCGCTCGTTGTCGACTCAAAGAGCGAGGAAATTTTCAGGCGAAACTTCATTCAGAGAACAAGATGGCGGGAATGCAAATGCGCAATTGCACTCGCGGAGAGTATTTCTCCGGGAAATTCCGTGGCAAGAAAAACGAGCGCAGAATTTTCCTTGGGATATAAAAGGATCCGGGTATTATTTTTGCCTGTCTGTAATATAATATATATATATGTATATTATACATATCATATTATATAGTAGATCCCCATATAAAACGTTTCGTTTAACAAAAATTTTTATGACACGAAACGTGTTTCCAGTGCTATACGGGGATCGACTGTACGGGGATCGAAAATAACAAATGTAGGACAATTATAGCAGAAATATCGATTTGCGAGATATATCGTTTTGCGAGATATATCGTTTTACGAGATTATCTATATAAATTGGCGTCTACATGATCTTTTAAAATTTAGCGAGGTATAGCATCAGGTGGCGCTCAAAAGTGTTTACGGTGTTTACAAGAGAAAGACATCTCTTCAATCGGTCGTTTGTAATTAAAAAAATTTGGTAAACGTGATGATCGCTATTGGATTTTAAGATAGTGCGAATAAGCTAGGTTAGGTTAGGTTTAGAGATAATATAGAAGACAAAAATCGCGAGAGCGCTCTTAACATTGACAATTGTTTGTATTGCGCGTGCACGAAAGGAATTTAAAGCAATTAATTCAATGGAGCGGAACAAAACAACTGCATTATTTCAAAGAGAATATGAATGCGCAAACTCCCTGAAAAATCCACTTTTGCAGAAATGATCTGACGCGTCATTTTTTAAATTTCTAATCAAGTCGCGTGACGCGCGGCCGCAGCGTTTTGGGGTCAATGACAATAAAAATTTTTCTCTGCCGCGAGAGAGACTAGAGAGACGTCGGGAAATAAACGAGGTGCTCGATACCTGCCTTTCACCTGTTGCATGTGTGTTCCTGCTGCACGCCGCGGTGTGCAACGACGCGTCGAGACACTTCTCCCTGAAGCAGCTGCTCGATTTCTTCTTCTTCTTCCCTCTCGCGCGCGTTCTCTTCCGCCGAGCACTTTGCGGAGGTCCTCTCTCCGTCTTACCTCTCTCGACTTTCCTTTCGTCGCGCACAATACTCTCTCTCGCAACAGTCGTCGATCCGTCAGTATCGCATCCTCGTCGCACCGCCGCGACCGCCCCTCGACTTACGCGCGGAACTCCCGTCCCGTTTGGAATTTATTCCTCGTCGGGGCAAGACGAACGGCCGCTATCGGCCCGTTCGACTGCAAGCGAAATACGTTTCTCGATCGCCTCGAATTGAAATCCCGGAGTTAGTAAATCAACGTGGGTACGAGCCGCGGACATTTATTTTGAGCAGCTGCTATTGATCGCCGTCCGCCGTACAGTTTCGATTTGTCTATCCGTCATTGACAGAGAGTGACATCAGAGATCGATTGTGTGCACTTTCCACTTGCAATGTGAAACCTCGCTCGAGGCAGATTCGATTTTATTGCAGCACAGAGAAAAATATTATCAGTCGAAACAATAACAAAATTAAAATATCTATATATTTTGTAAAATAAAGAATATGTACACACAGCGGCACGCGCTTGCCGCTCGGGAGAAAAGACGAGAAGAATGAATCGCTCGCGAATAATTGTTTTGTGAGCGAATAAAAATGCAATTTTTTGAGCGCGAAGCGGACGCGTTTTTTCGGATGCGCTCTTATTTGCGTGCCTCTCGGCGCACTTCATCATGAAAAGTTACAGACGTGAGTTTTTCACAAAAAAAAGCACGAAAATGAGCAGTGCGCGCGAGTATGGGGCATACATGTAAGACCACACGCCGAAAAAAGAGAAAAGAAAGAAAGAAAAAAAAATAAATCAAAGAGATGCGCCAACTTCTCTCGATGAATACGTTAAGCTGCGCCCTTTTTTTTTCAACTTAGCCCTTAAGTGTTACTCGACGAGAAATTGGACATCTCTCGAGGAAATTGCCCGCGCCTTCACTCGGCTCGTTCAAACGCTATCTCGGCTCCGGCGCACATTGATACTCCATTTTGATGGTCGACTAACGATCGACCGTAAAACCGCAATGATCCGCGCGCCCGCGCTTGTTATCTGCAGTTTGACTCGTCTATTATCGTCTATTCAACGAGCGAAAACCAGGACAACAGGAGGCGCGCCGAGGCGGGCGATTTCTTCCCCCTTCTCATATTTGCGTGTCGGACGAGAAAATCGTAGATCATAAAGAATCGTAAACTCCCTCAATCCCCTCCTCCCCCAACCCCTCAACTCCTTCGCCCATAAACATACATCATTCGCAACCTTAGGCGATGGCCATTATCGCCGCTTTTCTCTCTCTCTCTCTCTCTCTCTTTGTCCAAGTGCAGTGTGCGGCGGCAGCGATGAAATTCCTTTCTCTTCTTCAATTTTAACTCAATTTCGCGCGATGTCACATAAAAAAAAAGCGTCGCAGTCAGCCAGAATGTACCAACGTCGTCCTAACGTGTCGCTCGCTACATTTTATGCGGACGAAGTATCATTTTGCGTTCCCGGAAAGCTCGCGGATATGAAATACCGGCACTAAATATATCGGTGGACGTTGAAAAAAAATTCCATTCTCTTGATTTACGATCTTGATTTACGTCAGGGAAATGTCATTTTATTGTCACGCGGTGTGTTTTATTTTTTTTATTTTTTATTTTATTTTATTTTATTTCTTTTAAAGATTTTCTGTCGCGAATTAAAGAAAATATGGCGCGTTGAATATTTCAATGGAAGAGAGTTTCGGCCATCGACCGCGCGCGCGCACGCGTTATGCATAAAGAATCAATGAACATACATCGGCGTTTCTTCGTTCGACATTACACGCAGCAACGACTTTCCCATTCGACCGTGCAAAGCAATATAAATCGCACGCGTGTGTGTACGAAATATGATATCGCGCAGATTTGATATTTACGAGCGGAACGATCAGCCGAAATTTTCTGTGATCAATACCCGTGAGCTCGTTTACGCGTTTCTCGCGCGAGTTCACTTCGGCGTTCCCCGGTGAATTCGAAGTGCTGGAAAACATCCGGACGCAAGTTTTGCTCGTTAAATTTCGCGTGTTCCTTTTTTGGATCGAGAAACCGCGCGTGTGTGAGCTTATCAGCCGGAACAATTCAATCGCGCCGGCACCAACCTTTTTCGATCACGGTCAGGACCGCCACACTTTCTTTCTCTGTCGGGCAATGATGTGTTTCCGACCGACGATTTTCATAGAAATTTCTGAACAGTTTCGTGAGAGTTGCATTTTTCGTATTTATTTTTGGACATGTGAATGAAATGAACATGTGAAAGAAATGAACAATTTTTTTTAAAAATGTTCAATGCGGATTTTCGCGCTTGAAGTCGGAGGATCAATTATATGTAGAACTCGGCCGTGAAAACAACGGCATTTCGAGAGTTCCGCGAAAACTCTCTCATCTCGTGCGAGAATTCGCGCAAGGTTTTCCGCACATCAGACGCACGTTTATTCCGCGAGATTTACGAGCGTCGCGATAGGGATAGGCGTCGAAATGCGTAGCTCGTTTTCAATGAACGATCACCGCTCCGGTGCATCGCGGTCGCTGCAGGCTGCGCCACCACCACTTCTCTCCAATCCTCGCCGAACGAAATGCAGTCCACCAGCGCATTTCCACCAATTATTCCGCCGCATATAAACGTTGTCTCTTGTCCCTCACTTCCTCTCCATTCTCTCTTTCTCTCTTTCTCTGACCTTTCAACTCATATCGACTGTTCTCTCCCCACCCCCTTACCCCCATGACGTAAATTGTATTGTCTATATATATATCTATAGATTTTTTGTGCAAAGCGCAAAGACTTATGTGTCATATATACGCCCCCACCCCCAAACTTTGTTCGATTCCATTTCGCCCTCCGTCACTCAACGAATCAACATCAACCGTATATATTGATTGATTATATCTGTACAGCGTGTGTGTGTCGCATGTTATGTGTATATATATATGTACATGAATTTAATGGCCGTTCCGTGTCGCGGCGTAGGATGCTTGCATGACTTCTTGTTCGCAACGGCGTAGATGACATCCTCACATCCCGCATATACGCAGATTTTCCTTTCCCCTCTCTCGTCCCTCTCTCGCGCGTCTGTGTGCTTGTTCACGCGGTGATAGAGAAAGAATGCAAATCCTCCGACAAACTGAGGGGATTGAAACTCGTGAGTGTGATTTCGGAGTGCCGCGAGAAACGATTTCAATATTTACCCGCGTTTAACGCGCGGAATTCGTTTCCCGCGCGCAAAGACATCGAGAGATCTAAACTCGCACGAGTTTCAATCTCTTCTCCCCCCCCCCTCCGAATCCGCGCGGAAGCAACGTGTGTATGTCTTGTAGCCGAAGAGCTGTGTGTGCAAGAGAACACTTCTCTCCTTTCTCCTCCCCCATTCAAATGTGAATTTGTGTCTTCATGTTGACTATCGAACAGCGCAATCCCGCTCGCGATCAGCGGCGCTTGAATCTCGTGCCGCTTCTTTTTCTTGAAAATTTACATTTTCAGATGTTTCTCGTCAACGAGAATGATTCAAACGCGATATACGTAATCGATCAGATCAATCAATTTCGCGTGACATCTCCCGCAACCATGTGTCCGCAGTGTTTACTTAATTGTCGCTCCACTTTGGTAATCAAGAAGCACGAAGAGTGATGATGTCAAACATATAGCATATATATATGTGTGTGTGTGTGTGTGTGTGTGTCGTAATTAATTACAGATTTTAGTTGTAATTTACACGCATGCGCCGATTTGCAAAAGCAAATTGATTATAATTGAGATGAGCGCATTTTCTCAATATTGACGCAGTTTTTTTTTTTTTTTCACGAAGATATAATTCTCTTCGTGTTTGTGAAACGGACGACTGATGCGAACACTGTATAAATTGACATAAGGTACACACATTTGTACACACACGCGGATAAGCAAACTCGAAATTATATGGGTTTCCAATTTGAATTTTACACGTGTGGATTACGGCGAAAACTAGCTCATTATATATCGAATCCGAATAAACCGGGAGGATGGGAAGGGGATAATGAACCGTGCGTATGTTCGAGTACGGGAAAGCGCGATTCCCGCGCTTCTTAGCCGTCATTGGCTTGATTAAACGTGTCGGATAAAGGAGCGTTATGTATGAAGATTGAAGCCGTCGCATTTGCATCTCGAGACGTCCATTCCCGATGCATCGCGCAGTAAACCCGCGTGTAACCGCCACCGCTTGAATAAAGACCGAACTAAGCTATGAGGCAAAATATACGTGTCGTGGTGAATTATGAGGGGCTAGCTTTACGAGCGCCCGCGCGCCGCCTCGGCTACGGTATCCGCCGTAATTTTCGCCGTTGAAATTTCACGATACAAGCATCTGTTACCGTAACCGTTTGCGATGCTCGCTTGTTGGAATTATTAGAAATATAATCGCGTGAGCGAGAAATTCTCCCTCGAGCGAACAGGAGAGACACGTGAGAAGAAGACGAACGGAATCGGACGACGACGATGACGACGGAAGTGCGAAAATCTTCCTCTGGGAAAATATTACGCGCGTAATCGGTCTTTCCCGCAAATTACGATTGACTACGTCGGAAATTCACATTTTTTTGTTTTCTTCTTTTTCAATCCGCAGATTCTCACGTCTTTCGGTTGAGCACTTTTCTTCGATATACGCGAAAGTACATCGAGGGCATTGAATTTTTATCAAAACGTCGTTTTACCCTCGTTATTGTGCCCGGGAATATTGAAAAATAACGTCTTTACGAATAATAAGATTCTTCTGCATCCCCCTCCCGAAGAAATAACATTTGCCGGTATCGAGAAGCTTTGAGCGAAAAAGCGCGATAAAGCATGCGAAAATATCCGAAGTATTCGGAAAGTTGCTCCCCCTCCGAGGTTGCGCGCGGTTTGTGTTTTGGCAAGCGCGGCTCTTTCGTAAGTGATTAAATGCGAAATCACACACACGCGCGCGCGGGGATTGATCTTCTTTCGTTCGTCGGAGAGAATTTTTTCGCGTCTACGATAATCGGCTGTATCCTATTTGGCCCGAGCTCAAAGAGCAACAGATACACTCCGGCGGGAACGGAACTTGAAAGAAACCGGAAAATCTTCTACGAGGGTATCTCCTGTGTCGTCTCACTTTATTTCCCGTTTCTCTCAGTCCTCCCAGGTACACAGAGAGAGAGAGAGAGAGAGAGAGAGAAACTGGAACGGGCAATGGGGAAGCGGAAACGGTTCTCCGCGAAGGGGATTTCTTTTAATTACTTTAATGCCCGATCTTTCTCTTTCTTTCTCACACCGCGCGATATACATCCGCGAGAGGCAAGCTAACGGATTGTGAAATTTTTTTTATTTTTTCACGGGTCGACGAACCCTGAATTGAATATTATCCGCGCAAAGAGGCAGTCGAGGGCGAAAAATCTCTCTTATACATAGCAAGTGTCTCGGGAGCTAATATTTTTTTATCGTTTGTACGAGAAATTATACAAATGGAGACGGATGCTATTGATTTTGTCTCGCGCGCAAAACTCCCCCCGTTGTATAATATTGGCTGATATTTCATTTATCGCGTATCTTAGAGTTGAGACAGGGAGCTTCCCGAGGAAAAATGTCTCTCCTCGGAAAAATTTCTCATCGTGAAATACATCCGCGCACGTGCTAGAGGCTTTTCGGGAGGGTTGAAAGTCGATCTCCCCATTATTTCTCCGACTTCAGCAGGTGGCGCGCACCTTATCAAGCGTTCGCCAGCATTTATTCGCCGAAACGCAATTCTAAGTTTCGCACGCGATCGTGTTCCCGTAATATGTGGTTGAAAATTGTTCCGAGAAGAGACGAAACGAAGTCTTCTTGACCGCTCGCGGAAAGCAATTTTCAGCGGTAAAGAGCCAGTTTTCCGCCTGTCGGCCGCACACGCTGGAAACCACAACGACGAGTCGTCTCTTGTGTTCGCACCGTCCGAGCCGGATTCTTTGCACGCTTTTTTATCACACAACGTCGAATTGCGGACTGTACATCGTAGACGTACGCACAGACGTGTAGACGCAAGCGAAATTTTCTCTCTATATATGTAGTTGCATGCGGGCATGGCTCGGCTTCGAGTTACCCCTAACCCACTCCGTCCTATGTAGATACGTGCCCGTCTTAATCAAACTTTGACCTTGGTAGCTCGATCTGGTACTCAACTCAGACGAGGGTGGTGACTTATCCGATTTCATCATGAACGGGGAATGGTACCTCATCGGTGAGTTTCATAGAGCCTCAAGTTTACAACTTGTCAGGTTAATCAGAATCTGCTTCTTTGTATTGACAAGTATGTTTGTGTGTGCAAACGCGCG
>QVOB01019968.1:0-16995 GCA_014839585.1 Pseudomyrmex concolor | reverse complement strand
TCCCGAGAGATGGCGCCACCTACCCGATAGCGTAGCTGCTAAGTAGCATTTGCGACGGACTTCCTTTGTTAGTCCAGCATCCTCTTAAGCGACTTTCTACTATATGGTCATTAAGTAATCTTGTCTTGTTGAATTATGAGCCGAGAATTGAACAATCAAGATGATGATGTCTAAGTTGAAAAGTGACTGTTTTGTCTCTTAGATATATGAAAGATTAAATATCCGAAATATGATGCATAGATAGCGCATAGATAAACAGTAGTATCACATTGCTGTTGGCAAGCGTCATTCTTCAGATGAAACAAATGTCAAACGCTGACTAATTATCACGTAGTATTTGTATGACAGCTTGTTAAAGTAAGCACTCTCAGTGATTTTTAACAATATAGCACATAATTCAATTGTTATAATGGCCAAAATTTATAAATTGATGCTTTATCCTATTCGCCATATGATTTTATGCAAATTCTACTTATTTCCGAATCTGAAAAAATGACTCGATAGAAAGAAAATTTTGATCACAGTAAGGTCATCGATGCTGTAAATGCCTATACTTTGACGAGGTGTCACACAAACAAACTGCGTTTGACAGTTACATATATATACACACACATATATATATGTATGTAAATATGTATAATTTTTATTACATACAACACACACACACACACATTCTATATGTATATATATATATATATAGAACTCTGCCAATCGTATTTCTCTATACGCGATTATGATGCAAATAACGTGAAAAAAGATAAAAGTTAGACTACGAAGTGCAAAGTCAGTTGAAAAAACGAAATGTTTGCGTAGATATTATTCAAATTAGCTTTGGATGTAGTTGAATATTTTCGTCAACCGTGACTGGTGACAGAGATGATTAATGCGAGACTGATGGAAGTTCTATCACCGACTTGCAGAAGGTGGAGTTTTAACCGGGGTTGTTGTCGTTCCTGAAATGCAAAACTTGCGAATGTTTCGTTGCCTGGGTTGCTCTTATAAAATAATAAAACTCTTAGTTTCAGCAATCTTTTAGAAGAGCTTTTAAGAATATTGAGGTCGGAAATTAAGACGTTACCAAATAATTGCAGTTAACTGCATTTTCGAGATCAAAATAAGCTTCATAAAGTAGACTTTTTTAAAAGTAGGAAAAACCATCTCTCTTTCACAATATTCATTACTGTTCAAAGTCTTCTCTCTGATCTGATCTGTGAATCAATCCGTGCAAAATGATCATAACGTTATAGTACCTGCAGAAAAAAAATGTTGTTAATCTATTTTGGAGACATTTGCAACACACATTTTTGTCGACTGTTGCATAAATCGATTTATTCTTCATACGCCGCAATTTATCTGTGTAGCGCGGTTTAAAATCAAAACGTCCGGACATCGAGCAATTAAAAATTTTATCTCTGACGAGAGAGAAGAAAATAATAAAATCAGACAATTTTAACTATGTTTGTAGTTGTTTTTTGTTTGTAATAAAAGAAGCTACGTGATGAATTGTAATAAATGAAAAGAAACACTAAAGTTTGATTACATTACATTTAAAGTTAATAACAAATTGCTTTGATTATTTTTTTAGATATATAAAATAGTTTTTTTTTTTTAAGAAAAATGTATAATTAAAAAATTACTGATGTAGAGAAGATTAAGTGTCTATATATACATAAAATAGTATTTATATCGATGATATTACACGAAATAAGTGTATTTGAGAAAAATAGAATAGTCAGATATTACTGCACTAAATAAGTTGTATCTTCACAGTTTATAGGTACGTTATCATAATTGGAATTCGTGAATAGTAGGAAAAATTACTTAAATGATAATGATTATGCAAATTGTGTGATGATATGTCAGGTTAAAAATAAACAAACAATAGAATAAAAACAAAATATGTATATTGTACGTGCATTTTGAAGATAGAAATAATAAACTTGTTTTGCGAGTGAAATTCGAACAACCTTTGCGAATATCGCGTCGTATTTATAGCTGCTTCAATTGTCTAACGTACGTCATCGCCTACGTCCGACAATTGAAGCAAAAAATATCAAGTACATAAACAAATATACAAACTACTTATTACAAAAACCTAAAATGTTTGATAAAAGTAAATCTTTCGCCTACGTCCGACAATTGAAGTAAAAAATATATTTTGTTAGATGAAAATACTCGCTACATATGGACAGTGTCCATTTTTCGACAACTCGTCGGAAATACGCGCCATCGAGGACGCTCAGTCACCTCCAGTTACATGCTTCCCGTCTCCATTAATCATATGATTAAACTACAGCAAGCAAATTGTTAAATCTATTTAGATAACAAAACAGAAATGTCGCATATATGATAAGATAACAAACAGAAAAATAGATTACAAATTTCAATGGTTTTTGTTTGCATAACACAAAACTAGAATAATAAAAAAAGATCTACAGTGTCGTTTCGGACATATTTCAAGAAGATGAATACGTTCACAAAAACCAGATTGGATTAACAAGTAAAATTATAATCAGTTGTGTATGCTACAATCTTTTTTTTAACTTTTAACTTGTATTTCGTGTTACTTTAAATTTTATGCATTTATTTGAATTTTATATCATTTAAAAAAAGTTTAATTATAATTTTTCTCTTTATTCATTCTATTGTTTTTACAAAAAAAATCTTGTTTTTAAAGATAAGTTGTAACGCGGATGTATTATTATTATAAATTAATATATATTATAATATACGCACTAAAAGATCTTTATGCTGTCTGTAAGACGGCGGTAAACCTCGATTTGTCACCGCTTTAATTCCGCTATAAACTCACCATATATTATCTCGCGGCCTATGGCTGCTCATTATTCGTCGGTTTGTACGATTTCCTACGAACAATTTTGCCAAACGAACGACATCTTATTATTACCTCCGTCTTTTCTTTCCGTTTCTCGACCCTTAGCCTCTCTTCAGAATAAGATATCCTGACAGCGATCACTTTTACGATTGTCTGCTTTATCGTTGAGAAATTTTGTGTGAATGCTCCTCAATTGATCTGTTCTCTGGCATGTTACATACATGTAAATCTCGGTGTAACACACAACGCATAAATTACTTCTCGTATAGTCAATCAATAATTCAGTAGAACGCAATATTATTGCGAAATAAGTTTTGCATCTTTGTGCATTTTCTGTTCCTACACTTTTTTTTCTTTCTTTCTGCGTCTCTCTCTCTCTCTCTCTCTCTCTTTCGCCCGCTCGCTTGCTCGCTCCCTCTCTCGCTCACTCACTCGCTCACTCACTCACTCGCTCGCTCGCTCGCTCACTCACTCACTCACTCACTCACTTATTCATTCATTCACTCTCTTACTCTTTCTCATTTTCTCTTTCTTTTTTTTGCCCGTTTTTTCTGATTCTTTTTTTTGTTCTGGAAACGATACAGGTACCCTTCGTTATGCTTGAACTGCAGAAGCCGGGACAGTCGGCCGCGACGAGCGAGGCTCCGGGGATTGCCACCCGCCATGTTTCTGCCAACACAACAACAACAATACCGCTTCACGAATCTAATTTCTAGGCATCCAAGTTCACTACAGATATAGCTAACTTAAGAGACAATGGAATCGTCAGTGTTCCCGTTACATCATCGGCATACAAAATGCTAACGCAAAACGAACTTGTATTAAGTGAATAGTAAAAGATGTACAGAAACATTTGTTATGACAAAAGCTCAACAAAAAAAAACCGCTTGCACTTACATATATGTATATTATTACTCTTTTTTTCTTTTTATTATTAATATGTGATTTACAATCGTAATATTTTTCGCAAAAGATGCAAACCAATATGACAAATATATGTTTAACGAGTATATGTGGTTTACGCGATTATGATTCGGCAGAGAGAAGGCGAGAGCTTTTCTCATCATCGATGATAATAATGATGATAATAATGATGCTCAGGAAATCGGAAATGTGTCGTTCGATGATTTGAAATTGAATTAAGAGAAATCTGATTGAGCGTCAGCAGTGACAAGAGCGCTTTTACGGCTAGACGATCTCGCCAATCTCAATCGGCTTTGCTAATCTCGTTTCGATTTAGTTGTACATAGAACGCGCGATAATACAGTTAAATAGTGGCGTTTTAGTTATATTCACATGTAAGGCACATCGCGTCGTACGTTAAATATGTATGTAATACGCGTTTAGACGATCGATCAGTGTTGCGATTAGACGACAATTAATTCGTTCAAGTTAATTTAGATTAGATACCGATTATTCGTAGTTATTAAATTACAATTATTGTCGAAACGTATTTTACATACTAACGTATAATATTATAGTTTATCGTATAAAATTCATTAAAAATCCTGTTTTGTGGAAAAATCTCTTCAGATAAATGAATCTTGCAATTCGCGCATTGCACATAATACAATAATAATATATAATAGTTCATACAAATTGGAACCATTTCTGCACAAAATTTTACACTGAAGAACTTAAAGAAATTTATGAAAAGCATATGTCTCGGTATTAATATCTATATTATAAACAATAATTTATGTTAACTTTTGCAAAATGTGTTGGTTTTAAAATTACTAAATTCTGAAACTGGATGTAAATTTTTGAGATTTGATAAAGAATACAACAATGCGCTAATAAATAACTTAAATTCAATTTTATAAAATAGAAAACGCACTTTGTCCGGTTTCGCTTTCAAAAGAAGCAATGTGCACTGTGTTACGAAAGATACTTTACAATAATATATCTTCAGAATCTCTGAGCTGAATATAACGTGTTTCTGAAAATACTTCAACTGACGGATACCGGAAGCGAGAAGAAAACATAATTATATTATAAATAAACTAACAATGTTCCGTGAATCGCTAATTTCTCATTGATACTGGACTGTTCGTTTGCATCGATTTATGTGACACGTTTATTGAAATCAGAACAAACGTAATATGTTTAAGCTATAAGTATTGTTCCACAAATATTGTATCGAATCGCAAAATAGACGTATTATATCCTGCAAAAACGGCTCTTATGACCTATTCATATTTCTTAGTATTGTTTATATATTTGTTCCTATAGAATAAAATTCACACATTGTTATCAAATAATATCAAATTGTGTAATAATAATTTTTACTAACATAAATAAAACAATAATAAAAACAAGTGTTCATGCGAGCTTTCCTAATATAATTACAATAATTCACTCTTGAAATTTGTCCGAGCATTTCGATCTTGATACAGGATTTTTATAAGAAAACAAACATCATATATGCATAAGCAACTTGTATGGAATGCGAAATAATTCAAAATTGTAAACTAAATCAAATTATGCACTCAACTTGTTGATTTTCGCATTATTGTCTGAAAAAGCTGTTTGCTTTTAAGACACTCGTGATGCGATTGTGAGCTACCTCGAATGTCACGTAAAGGCGATCAATCAGGATATCTGAAAATCCTGAATATTGACATAAATTTATCAGGAATATGTAAAACATTCAGTATATATGATCTATTGTATATATATATATATATATATATGTGTATATATATATGTTTGAAATAATTATAGAAAATCCTAAAAATCAAACATCAAGTGTTGTTTGCTTAATCGTTATAAACGTTTCGAAAAATAGGCTACATTATT
Source organism: Pseudomyrmex concolor (assembly GCA_014839585.1). NCBI lineage: Eukaryota > Metazoa > Arthropoda > Insecta > Hymenoptera > Formicidae > Pseudomyrmex > Pseudomyrmex concolor. The sequence continues at coordinate 11,360 of QVOB01019968.1, read as the reverse complement.
ATATTGGATTTTCCAACACAATTACAAAGAAAATAAATATCAACAAAAAGTCAATGTGTGTAATATATTCTAAGTTTTGGAAAATCTTATAAAGGAAGGAGAGAGAACAGATAAAAAATTGGTTTTAAAGATAAAAAAATTTAATTTAATTGTACTCTCTGTGGTTTTGAAACAATGTGTGTTATTAAATTAAAAGATTCAACAGATTCGATTGATTATTCAAGAAATATCAACGTTGAAAATTACTTAGTATAAGTTGTTTTAGCAATAACTTCACACAAGAAAGAACGTAATCTTATAAATACCTATATATTATATATATATATAATCCTTTTGAAAGATATAAAGTTTTCTAATTGAAACAAGTGTGAAAAACTGTTGTTTAGACGATCAGTAGCTTGTTCACACAGTTTACATGATTTCTTGTCTGATATTATTTGTACGTATATTTAGTCTCTTATTACGTTAAACGTCGTCTTCTCGCCAATATTCTTGATTTGAGAGGCGAGTAGAAGCTCAAAAAAAGCGCGCGTTCCATTCTCTCTTAAGTCATGTCAAGACTCTCTCTCTCTCTCTCTCTCTCTCTCTCTCTCTCTCTCTCTCTCTCTCTGTGTGTGTGTGTGTGTGAGAGGGGGAAAGTGTAGAAAGAAAGGGAAGAGGATGTTAAAAAAAAAAAAAAAAAAAAAAAAAAAAAAAAAAAAAAAAAAAAAAAAAAACGAAAGAAGTAAGGAGCAAAAGTTTGTGTGTCTAGAGATTATGGGACTCACTCGGCGTTGGTTTCCGGTGTAGGCAGGTCACCGATGGTCGTGAGGGTCAGGGTAGACCAGTAAAGAGAGCCGAGGTACTTCCTGGTCAAAGTCGCGTATTCGCCGGGCCGGTACGGGTAGACCCAATCGCCCTGGAAGCTCTCGGCCTCGCTCAGTAAGTAGTAAAAGCAACCGAACCAGTGCGCCAGTATGAGAAGTATGTGAATAAGATTGAGCACGCGCCAGAGATTCGGGTAGACCGTGCGCGACTCCACCATGTAGTAGTAATTGTAAACGCGGTAGATCTTAAGGAACCTCGGGAATCTCAGCATAGGGTTGCTGCCGAGATTCATCTGCAAGAGATCAAGCGGCAACAGCGCCAGCAGATCCAGCACAAACGATTTAGACTTGAGATAGTGACCGGCAAGTTTCATACTGTTGTACACCATCAGGCCTTGCTCGAGGTAACCGGTGCGTATCTGTACCACCACGTCCAGAATAAACACCACGTCGGTGAAACTGTCGCAAGCAATCCAGGCGGTGGGCGCCAACGCCTGTAGTTCCGGCAGACTCTGACGGACGATCAGTGTCCAAAGATTATACAGGACGCAGGCTGACAGCAACATCATCGAGCGTCTCTTGGCTCTCCGGTATTTGTCTCGTAGAGAATCTCTTCAGAAATGAATCCTCGCGTTTTAATGGCGGTTTCTTCTGAATTGTCGAGATCGCCGAAGACAATTGTACCGTTGTCCGCAATTTCATCCATCGCTGATTACTTTTTGTTCTGCGGGCAGAAAGAAAAATAGAAATCGCCAACCAAAAACGAAACAGAACGTGCAGATTTTATTCCTCCTAGGATTTATCGAATCAGTCTTTCTTTCTCTCTCTCTCTTTCTTTCTATCGATTTAGTTAATTTATAAATAACACAACAATTTTCTATACACAGATGGTGGCAATAATATAAATTAAGATTTTTATTCTTTTGTTGTTTTAATCAAATTGTTATCTATTTATATCGTTTATTGTCTCTGTTTAGATATAAATAAATAAGAAAAGAGAAAAGGATATTATATCTGCAAACTGATGTTCAGATACAACAAAATGTATAAAATAAACTGCGTATAAAGACAGTCTTTAAATGATACGAGACAGAATTTATTACAACTGTGAGCTAAAGCTATCTTGATTTTTGCTCTGTTGTACCTTGGTTTTAAATTTAATGTTTTCACATTCCAATATAAAAAATAGAAAGAATAAATATACGAAGTTTAATACATCTTTGATTTACCATAAACTATTAAAGATTCGCTTAATTTTGTATATCAAACACCAAAATAAAATATTAAAATGTTAAAACAAGTATAGCAGCTTCTCTTAAAGATAAAGTTTTAATAAGATAAAAAGAAAAAGAGAGAGAGAGAAAGAGAGAGAGAGAGAATATACTACAATGTCAAAAAATAATCACTGCTATTTTATTTAATTTCTTTTTGCAAGAAACAATATTCTCACGTTATGATATTAGTTCTTTGTTGATTACGTTTTTCTTTTAAGATCTTTTTGGATAATATACAAAGTGTCCAAAAAGTTCCGGGACGGTCAAATAACTCTTCAAGGAAGCGTTTTTAGAAAAAGTGTTTCAGACAAAAGTTATAAGGTTTAGAAAGATCTATTTATTGATCGTATCATTTTGACTTTGGATGGCGTCACTAAGATCAAATCAAGGTCACATCGATTTTGTTAAATAAACCTTCCTATTTTTTATTGCACATTCTTGTAGCTTAATGCAAGAGCTTTTCAAACCACTATAATAAAATTTATTTTCATCAAGTACTTTTTGAGTTGAATGTTGAGGATTGAATGATAGAAAACCAACTAGTAATATAGTTACCTTATTAGTAATCTTGCCTTAGTTGACTGATCCACGACCGATCTTTTATTTGGCTGGATCACACACACAAGAGATGTAAATCCGACCGAATAACCTCCATGCAGCACCTTTGGATAATGCTAATACCGGCGGTCTTCTAAGCTTCAACCCTCATATTTCAAAAAGTATTTAATGAAAATAAACTTTACATAAACTTTACAACTTTTGTCTGAAACACTTTTTCTGAAAACGCTTCCTTGAAGAGTTATTTGACCGTTCCGGAACTTTTTGAACACTCTGTATATTTATATATATACATACATCTTCCATTCTTTGTATACATTTATATATATGTACGTAAAATATACAATTGTTGAATATTTTATAACTTTATTTCATTGTATCTATTGCGCAAATTAAGTCAAAAATTGTTTGCACAATAGACAGTCGAAATTTTCCGTTTACAACAATGCGTTCTAATATTCGATGTCGTGTGCTATTTTGCTCAGCCATTGTTTTGAGCTTTTGCGTGCGAGCATATATCGTTTTAAAAGATGTTTGATGTGCGAATGTTGATTTTAATCGGAATTCCACATGACTGAGAAAGAGTTGCGAATTCTTTGCAAACCACGCATGCATGAGCTTTATCAAGCGATGACATTGCAGAATTCACAGAATTCGCCATGAATAGAATGTATCACAAGACTTCGATTCTGCAGTACTCGCTATTATCTATTTATTTTGCAAACACATACGAAAGTATATAAGATAGTACTATTTTATTGTTGCAACCATCGAGAATGAAATAAAAGAAAACATAACATTCTTCTTATTTGCTTTTATAGAATAATCAGATCTACAGATATATTTCTCTAAGTTCTAAGTAAGATAAGTGGTTGTTTTGAAATAAAAATTGAAAGAAACGCGAGATCAGATCAATTAGCTAGAGTATCAGATTGATAGGAAATAGACAGACAGACAGACATACATACATACATACATACCATACATACATACATACATACATACATACATACATACATACATACATACATACGTACATACATACAAATAGACAGACAAACAGATAAATAGACAGGACAAATAAATAAAGATAGAATAATACAAAAAAAATCGCATACCTTAACAAACAGAAACGATAATAAAATTAAAGATAATCATCAAGTATGCCACTATGCATTTCTTGAATTGTTACCGTAACACTCATATACAATGTGTTGTAAATGTAAATGCATGATATTGAATGTTATTTTTTGAATGAAAAATTTTTCCTATTAATTATCAATTCTTTGTAAGTACTTAAATATTATAAAAGTGTGTTTTACGGTATTTAAATATATAAGTACTGTACTGTATATGACATTTTGAAAGCCTCGAAATTTTATACTCGATTAAGTCATCGTTAAAGAGTTAAAATGTAAAATTTATTGTAATCTCAAATATTAATATTGTAATTGCATTACATATACATATATATCCATATATATGTATATATTTGCACTTATTTAATCATTTGTTATTTTGCATCATGTAAGAGAATATGATTTATGTTTTATGATTTTTGTTTACTAATTCACTATGTTATTTATATTATTAAAAGATGAAAGGAAAAATGTACGGATTAAAATAAGATAAGAAAAAAATTAATTAGTAAGAAGAGCATTTTTTTATGAAAAGAAAAATAATTTAAAGTACATACTTGGAACATAAATATTACTTTGTAAGTCTCTAAAAGAAAACTAAAGTTTGGAAAGATGCAGAATTGAGTAAACAAGATGTAGATAACCGTGTCGAGTTCCAAATATAAATGGAGACAGTTGTAAAGAGTATATGTTATTTGTGTGTGTGTGTGTGTGTGTGTGTGTGCGCGCAGATGATAGTGACAGAAGTTACCGTCCGTACCAATTAATGGCAGGAATACCTCTTGATTTTGCGTAGAGGGGAATATAACGCCATGACCGCGCGTACATTACTCCATTTTTGCGAACCCCTTGCTACGGGGTCTCCTGGCTGCTGCGGGTATTTCTGTATCGAGGGTGTAATTCTCCAGCGATCCCGACGTGATTGAGGTCCTGGCGAGTCTCGCGCCGGATGCGTAAGATTGCGGACGACTCGAAGAAACGCGTTGTTGATGGTACAATTTTGATGATCTGCGAAGAAGTCAAAGAACAACCCACACGGGTTGCCTCGCTCTCATTCTCTCGCTCACGCATACTTGTCATCACGTCTATTATTTTTCACACACACACACACATTTTTTTCTCTCACTCTTCCCATGATATGTACGTATGAGTAAATATTCGCTTCGAGTGATATAATTTTTTTATTGATAATATTGATTACTTTTAGTCAATTTTCTTTGCAAGTACGGTTATTATTAATTGTTTCCTGCTATTCCAAAAGTATTCACAATATGTTATGGAAAAATATTAATTCAAAAATTGTAGTAACAAAATTCGCGGCTAGCAATTTTAGAGCGAGAACGCTGAAGTCCGCGTACAATTTTCAAACGTCTATAGCTGAAGTCTGCAGAATTCTGCTATTTAAATAAGTATAAATATAAAAAATATTGCTTCATATTACACTTATATGTTTATTAAACAAATGAATATAGATTATAAAATGAAGTAGGATTACGTCAGCCGGATCTCAGCTACAGATTTTGAAATGACGTAAGACTACGTTACAGTTACCGGCTACAAATGTGTTAAAAAAATATTGATAATTAGTTTTATGAAATTTACTCGAAATTCAATCTTAAATCTCGGTTCAAAAAGACCGATAAATATATCTTCTTTATAAATTTATATTCCAAAATTAAATAAAGAATCCAATGTTTCCAATGTTTTATACAAGATCAATCATATGTATCTCGTTTAACAATGATTGATGCGATGATATGAACTTGTAATTCTTCTATCACACTTTGTACATTTTTAACTACGATGGATAACACATTCGAAATGTTTATGTAATATAACAGCTGTCTTGTAAAAAAAGCTTCACTTATTCAAAGAACGATTTTGCTCGAAAGTGATGTTCTCTCTCTCTCTCTCTCTCTCTTTCTCTCTTTCTGCTTTTGATTCAATCTCGTGTCCTCTCATACAAGCGTAATCAGACTATTCTTCATCCTTTTCTCTACGTGTCCGTCTGTCCATCTCCATATCACATTGTGAAAAACGAGTCATCTGCTGAAAACTCGTCAGGTCAACGCGACGCAAAAATGTACGCTGAATTTATTTATCCTTGTGAAAAAAGGTTTTGCTGTTAACGCCACGAAGCATCGGAAAGTCGATAAACACGACAGTTTGTCGAATGTACTTTGTGCGCTATACGGAATTGCGCGACTGCAACGGAATTGCCAACGAATAAAAGAAGCAGTAGCCTGTGAACTCGGAAACCTGCCTACACAGAATCTAGAAAAGTAGATCTAGATTCATATTGAATAAATAAAAGCGGAAACTTCCTGATTATATACGCTCTCGGCTATTCACGACGCTACATGGTGCGAGAAGTAAGTGTACAACAGAAAAGAAGCTCACAATAAATACGGAACAACAAAGTTCCTGTCAAACAAGACTTCGAAATTGAAAATTAGTTGCATCGCGTTTTTCACTGCAATTACGCGCGACGAGAATTTTAATTTTATTTCAAATTTTTGGTGCAACAGACAAAACACTTAAATTGATAAACACTTAACCGGAATATTTGTATATTTATTATATAAATATCAGTAACACTTGACACATTGGCAGCCGGCGATTTTAGAACAAGACCGCTACTTAAACACTGCGTATTTTTAAATGTGTATAGGTGAAGGCCGCAGGGTTACGCGAATATTGTTGTTCACTTATGTATCAAAAGTTTACATGTCTATTAACCCTTAGAGGACCGGCATTTTTTTCTTGAAATCTTGTAGAATTGATATCCTAGTTTTATTAACATATATATATCGTATATCTTATGCAAATGTATGAAGGTGATTTAGCGCCACTATAGTGGCTGCCGGTCCTTAAAAGAGGGAAAAAAACTAAAAATTGTTTAATGTAAAAAATGAAGTGTTGTTAAAAGTTTTTGAGGCCGCTGATAACAAATATAAAGTCAGATTTTTTCCATTTTAAATGATTGGACGAATATCGATAAAAACAGCTATAGCAGATATATAAAATTTTCCTCTAGCGTTGCCCAGAGCTAACGACGTGGACGTAGAAAGTTTTTGTAGCTCCTTTATCTTTTTTGTGTTTTTATATTTTATATTTTGTTGCATTTGAAACTTTTTATTTTACTAATTTGTCAATTTTTAAGTCATGCTAAATATTCATACATATATATTTCAAATACATATATTATTAAATATATATACACATACACATGTATATTATATACATCCATGTATAAACAATATGTATATATAAGTTAAAAATAGTCGATAAATGTTGCGCCACTATAGTGGCGCTGCCGGTCCCCTAAGGATTAAACAAATAAACTTGGATTTTAAAATGTCGTAAAACTACGTTGCCGACCGCGAATATGTTAAATATAGATATTTAATTTTTACAAAATATTTAAATTATATAATAAAATTATTAAAATATTATATGTAAATACTTAACATCTATGATATAATTTTATTTCTTGCAAAAAAATCATGTGCATCAAACATATGCATATGTAGTAAACCATATTTCGCACTAAATCTCTCATATCGTATTCAATAATCGCACCTTCCGTCGTTCTTTCTCTCTATATGTAATGATAAGAAATATATTATGAATAGATAAAAAGAATTATCTATACATATAATTCACGCAAAGTTAGAAAAGATATTGTTGAAAAGTAACCTCTTTAAAAGTGTTTATATATAACGAGTTATCGTATTGTATACTTCATTTGTGACATTATTCTTCAGCTTTTCAAAACGTTTAATCAAAGCTTTGGTGACGCACGGAGAAACTCTGAACAATGATAGAACAATTTAAAGTTTTTTAATCTTGTAATAAAAACTAGATACATATTATACTAGTGTATCTTCGATACAATCAGTCCACTGTAGCTTTTTTATATAGAAAGATTTTGTTTGTTTAATCCAAAATAACTTAATAATAGTTTTCTTTTCTTCCCCTTTTCTCTCGAGTAACTTATCTTTATCCACCTTCTTCAAGTTTTTGAACTTTACAAAACTCCGTTTAATTCATTCTTTTTACTAAAAAAAAAACTATTGTATTTGTATGGCTTACAAATGCATTTCTCACCGTGTAGAATGCTTTTCTATGATTTTACAAAACTAGATTTTACGAATTTTATTGTTTTAAAAATTAGAGCAAAAAGTTTTGACAAGATAAAGATAATGAAACTATAAGTAAATAAATAATATATACGTTTTTGTACTATTTTTTAAAAAATTTAAAAAATAGTACAAAATAGTCGAGAGACTCGTATTTTCTAATAACCCAGTTTACCCAGTTTCAGAATTTATCCGAGTTTGGACTTGTATTTATTTCTATCGAAGAAGAAAGGGTTTGATGCAAAAAAATATAATCTCTGTTTATCCACATTTAATATATTAAGAAAACTTCAAGACACATCCATTTCATCTTACACAAGATTTCTGCGTCCTGGTCAAGTGTTTACTTTTTTCCGATTTCTAGAAAAGCAGAAATGAAGATGTCTCTAATGCAGAAGCAAGATATTACAGCTGTATTTTCGTATGACGTACTTTTCTATCTTTGTTTGCTTACTTCCGTTGCGCATCATGTTTTCACAAAATCAAAGTTATGACAGTTATATATAGTGGTAACAAAAAATAGTTATTTGCTATTTATTTAGTATCTCACACTTTCGTAACAAACACGATATTAAAATTTGATACATAATACAAATAAATAATTTGTATATACACTATATATAGATAGAATTATGTATACAAATATATATGTATCTATTATGTGATTTTAAAATTAAACTTTAGTATAACAAATTCCGTTCGTGTTTATCACGAAAGTGTGAGGTGCTACATAAATAGCAAATAGCTATTTATGTTAACACTGTCATAAGTGTTTTTGTGAAAACATAATGCGCAACGAAAGCAAAAATAGGTTTTATATACATATATACATATATATATGTGTACATGTATACATATATACATATATGTACGTACATATGTACGTACGTATGTATGTACAGTACGAAGCACCATATCATGCGCCGTAAGGGAAAGTAGTTCTTCTCCGGCCGCCTCCCACTACCACGCGCCAGCGGCCCGAGATATAATCGATATATTGATACGGTTACCGCGCGATGATATATACCGACGCAGTTACCAATAATACCAACAAGTCATATGTTACCAAAATATTATCGCGAATATTGAAAAGATAACTCTGGATTGAAGTTGACTTCGATAATTTATATCAAATATTTATTTATTTAATTATTAGCTTTCACGTGAGATGAAAAACTTACTTACGGTAAGTGTAAAAAAGTAAAATATATTTAAGTAAAAGAGTAAAAAATGACAATAGATGAATTTCATAGTGAACCAATTATTAAAATATTAAGAATAAAAAAATAAAACACTATAATAGATTTGTATAAGTAGCGTTACATTATCTGTAAAATATCAAGAATAAAAACTAGTAAGACAATAATAGTTATGTTTATATATAAATATATAAAATTATATATAAAATTATATATAATTTTATATATATAATATATTATATATAAAAAGAGACACCTGAGACCAAGAGCTTCTCAGCTTCTCAGTATCAGGTTGCTTTAAACTCTGATGAAGTGAGCTGTAATGTTCACCAAACGTCGGTATAAAAATGACACTAACGCGGTTCAAACCCGAAAAACATCTTTGTATGTTAATATTAGGTGAAGTAAAAAGTTCTGAGCGTTTTTTTATATAAAATTAATAGAACAATTAAATCAGCACGACTGCTAGATGTATTTAACGTAGTCGTACGATTAATTACTCAATCTTAAAAGATGAGCATGTAAGGTTTAATGGATATTAGATACATGGAAAATTTCAGTGATTCTCTGAATTATATTTTACATTAAAAAAATGCACATTATATTATATAAGAATTGAAATTGTTCTTGTTATAAACAACAGATACTTTGTGTACTTTGCAATTTAATTAGTTTTTTTTTAAGGAAAGAAAGAAAATATATAATATTCGATATAACATAAGAGTAAACGCGTTTATTAAATTGAACGTGAACACTTATATTGAGTCTAATTTTTAATTTCACATGCATATGCGTATATGAATTTTATAAAATATAAAATTTAATTCTAAATCGCACGCAATTGAGAAGTGCACACATATATAATAGTATAATAGTATATATTTATATTTAACAAGTTTATCATATTAAATTTTTAACTAATCAGTTAAACTTTACATTCTCCGAGATATCTTCAATAAATTGTTAATAACACGTACAATAAAATAATTGTTAACATTTTCAATAAATTGTTTAGCGAGAAATAAAAATATATAGATATGTATTCTCTGTCGTAATTTTTTTTGCGTGGAAGATAAATGTGGCACAAAAAACGGAAATCTTCCTATGAGAATCTTCCTAAATAGAAATATACAAAGGAATATAACATCATATTGCGTAGTCTTTCGATTTGTATTTTGTCGTATATAATAAAAGGTGAACTACATCCGAAAATAATGAGGCATATGTAATTGCGATGCAAATTAATTGATAAATATCACACTAACCTCGATCCTCCGTGGCCATTGGATCGTCTGCCGCTGCTCTCGTCATCTTCATCGTCCTCGTCGTCCCTCGAAGTAGCTAGCGATTGGGGAACTGATGATGGGGCACTACTGCCGGAATCAGGCCCAGGTCCCATTCTCGAACTGGAAGTACCGCTACAGCCTGCTGAAAACGGCACCGGACCACATTCCCCTTGACTCTCTTCCTTCTCCACCCGGTCCACCTTTAAATTCACACATTTTTATCAGATTTTATACAATCGTTAAAACAATGCAGATAAATAATTGCTTTCTCCATTTCTTAATGTCTCATTGAAACACATAACAATCTTTCATATTTGCTGAAAAATGTATATTTTGAATATAACAAATACAATAAATGTCTTCTTGCGTCAGCAACAGTATGTACATATGTGTGTGTATTTGTTTTTGTTTTGCTTTATCTACTGAAGAAGTACTCAAGTAGGGTCGAAATTATAAATTTATTACCGCGATAGTATCTTATTTTTTTTTATTTCATTGTATTTTATATATTATAATCACTATTGCGGATATATTGTTCATTGAATAAATAATTTCGCAATTATCGAGCAATAATTATATTGCTCGATAAATGACCTGTTATTATTACCATTTAGTTACTGCATTTAGTACTTTATCTATTTTTATTTCAAATATTTTGTTCTTCGCTATATTATTTGCGCAAATCAATATTTCATTGTGCGAACACAAATTTATCACAAATCGCGAGATCAAATCTATACATAGGATAACTTCGGTATATGAGCAGCACTTATCGTAAACTTAATTTATCAAATAGCATTTACAATGTTAAAGACAAATTAATTATACCAATAAAAATTCTATACTGTCTTTTACTATAAAAAAATTACGAATACAAAATCTTTATTCCTTATATGTTAAAAAAATCTTAAAAAAACCTTGCATTTTTGCCATATATCCCATAGGGGTGGGTTATT
>QVOB01019965.1:0-25343 GCA_014839585.1 Pseudomyrmex concolor | reverse complement strand
ACTTTTCCTTCTTTCCAAATACTTCTTTAATTCACGACTTGAGAGATGATTTTTCTGAAAATGCGACATTTTTTTGCATTTGTTTGCAGAGTGGAAAGCTCAGCGCTGCAGTTGGTGTGCCCGCTGGATTCTCGTCCGGTGCAGCTAATCTTCCGAGGATTGCAGGTGGTCAAGGAGAAGCGAGCGCTCCTTCGCGACGTTTCGGGAGTCGTCAAGCCCGGCGAATTATTGGCCGTTATGGGCCCCTCAGGTACGAACATCCATACGTTTTGTATCGAGGATACAACAGCATCTCGTTTCAAATTCTAACGAATTGATCCAACCCTCTTTCGGAAAGAGAGGCCTATATACTCGTAACTTCGGAAAATTAACGTGCAAATCTTCGCGCGCACGTCGCGGTAACGAACGCTAATTGCGATTTGTAGCTTCGCGTCTGCGTTTCGCGCCCCCACATATCCGCAACGGCAGTTTCACACCTTTTTCGTCCCCTCCAACAACAACGCAATTACATGTCGCGCGAATACCTCGCTATATTTCACGTTATTTCTTGCGAATCTTAATCGCGCGCGGCGTTGCGCCGCCGGACGCGTCGCGTGGAATTAAGTCGGCGTTTCTATCTTTAACCGCTTTTATGCGCTCGGCAGCAGCGAAATATACACCAGCCGGCAATTTCTCGCTCGGCTTGAATATTTATTATCGCCGCGTGGCGAGTAAGTCCGAGTTTGCGATCGTTTTCGTCGCGCGCGCGTCATACGCATCCTCGTGCGAAAATTCATCGATCTTCGTTAAAGTTCCGCGAGAATAGTTGCCTTATTTCTAATACCAAAGAGACTTCATGACATAACCGAGGTCTCGGTAAAATTATCGAGAAATCGAAAGCATTTTTTTTACATATCCGTTGTTTTTCGAAAACTAACGACTCGCGCGTGCGCGTAAAGTGATTTTTGCGCAACTCGTTCGCGCGCAAAGAGCCAACACTGACGCGACGATTTACGCGAAAGATATATATCCGTTGAAATGGAACAAGCTTGTACGACACAAATCCGGAGAGGTGTTAAATTTTTGTCTGACACATTTGTTGCGCAGGCTGTGGTAAAACAACATTGCTGAACTGTTTGTCCGGCCGTGTTGGCGTGGACGCCGGCGATATCTGGCTGAATCGCGAGAGGCTCACCAAACGGTGGCGTAGAAGAATCTGCTACGTACAACAGCAGGATGTTTTTTTTCCCGATCTCACTTTGCGGCAGACGCTCGAGGTGAGTTTTCCAATAAGAATCAACACACCGCGAAACTCTATAGTTAAACCTTCGTGGACTGATTTCTAAAAATGCCTGCTAGTTGGACTGACTTGATCTGTAAGACTCGCGCGACTTTAAAATTAAACATCGCGAAAAATCAATCGTTTCAATTTTTTTTCTTGACTCAAAAGTTCGGACGATTCTGCGTCGATGAACAATTTGAAAAAAGCTATAGTAGTTTCAAAAATATAAGCATTAAAAAACCTAATTTTTATTAAAGACACCGATAAGCAATTTTTTGAATGAGTCTGGGAGACTCATGCCAGTCCACGAAGGGTTAAATTTCAAATACCCAACATATACATCAAAACAAAAGCAATTCACACGTGTGTAGATATTTAAAATAATTATTAAATAATTTTTCAAGTAATTATTTTAAAAAGTTATTATATAAGATCTAGATAAGGCGGTAACACAATCTCGATCCCGGGATTGTGTAATCGTGTGTCCGAAGGAAATAACGAGAAAACGAGCACGACGTTGTAAACAATCGCCGTGGATGCATTTCTGTACCAGCGTCTCGAAAATACGACAAAACGTGCGCGCATAACGTCACACGTGTTATAGCTCAACTGAACATGGCAAGTGGTGTGCGGCCGTGGTGGTCGCGCGCCTTTCACTCGATATTCATCACGGCCCACGCGCCTCGATAGACGAGAATTAGGAGGACACTGTGGTTGCATTCCGATATTTACTGCTACTACTAAAAATCTGTACTTTATGTCACATGTACTATAGAGTTTCAGTACTGGCAGTGAATATCGGAATGCAGCTCCTGTAAGCGCCAAGATCGCGGGGAATGCAAATGCGGGCTAGAAGCCAATGCACTCTACTCTCTGTCCCGCGCTCCGCATCTGGGGGATTTAAAAGGCCTCGCGGAAAAACGAGCGCGGACAGATATGCGCTTTGTCGTTTATCCGCTAATTGAATAAATTATGTCAGCACGCGCGTGTTTTTCGAGGAAAACGGGACATTTTTGAGAGAGAGAGAGAGAGAGAGAGAGAAAGAAAGAAATTAACGCGCGCGCGAAGAAGCAGTCGCACGCTTCGGAGCTTCGTGTAATATTCGAGCGTGCGAGCGTGTTGAAAGAATTTGACTTAAAATTCAATCAATCAGCCGGGCGAACCGCGAGCAGAGAGAACTTAGCTCTATCCTGAGATAAAACTTTCTACGTCTCTCTCTCTCTCTCTCTCTCTCTCTCTCGGCTCATTAAAGTCACGTATGACAGACAGGCGAGAGGGAGAGGCGTGTATCACGTGCGGCGCCCACTTGCGCGCGGCGCGTACCTACGCGCGGCACGCGCGTGTCACACGCGAAACGGCGGCGTATATAACACCGATATAATACGACAAGCCGCCGCGCTCTCTCTCGCAACGAACCCATCGTGTTCGTCTAGTCCGCGACCCGTTAGCGGGGAACCGTGGCACCGGGGGCCACGATTGCGGTGCGCCCGGGGAAGAGGCAAAGGGGAGAGCCGTATCGCCTCGCGGTGACGTCATAACTCGGTCAGTGAACCGCTTGGTTTGCTCGCTCGCTCGCTCTCGCGTCTTTACGGTTTCAAAAACATTTGGCGCCTCCTCTATACACGCGCGCGTGTATAGACGCGCAACCACGACGCAGTTATAGCTCGTTCCTTTCCAGCCGGGATGACACTTTCTCTCCCGGACTAGTCACCTCGCCGACCACTTCCTCTCCCTTTCCGCGGTCTCTCGCTTCTATTATCTACGAAGAAGTTGCGTTTTACGTCTAACAGCGCGAGCGAGCGAGCGTGCGTTTGTTAGGAAATTTCGTCGGAATAATCCCACTGTACTTCCCTTCGGTCCCCTGTTCGGTTCATATTCGGCGCGTCTCTTTACTCTTGACACCAATTTTTTTCTTTCGAATATCAGTTTTTTTCCGACGGAACCGGCAAAATATGACACGAGAATTATTGGATATTCGTTTATGTCGGTGTAGAGTATGTGAAAAAATCCAACATTGTCAACGCAAGTCATCAATATCAGAAGTTAAATGTCACGCTTTGCATAAAAGTTCGATAAGAAACACAGCGCACAGGACGGGGAGGAGATAGTTCGCGAAAGATTCTCTCGCTCTTTGAAAATACCTATATGTTTTATTGATTACAATTTTCTTCAATGTGAGATTTTTTTTCTAAGTTGTGAAACTCTATTTTACAACCGGATGTGTGTGTGTACAAAGTTTATCTTTCATCGAGAGTGAGATATAAAGAGTTCGACTATAGTATCGAAGACAAAAGAATCGAACGTTTTTAATCGAAAAACGATAAACAAACGATATTTCTTTACTTTCATGTGGAATAAACCGTTGGAAGGGAAAAAGGTTGACTCTTCTGCGATCCAGTTCTATAGCCGGGTATCGTCGTTATCTTTATTTAGACATAACTGGTGTTCCCGGCGAGCACAATATCATCAGCCGCACTTTCTCTCTCCGCATAACGGGCCCCGCTTGTGTAACGGCACGAGGAGAATGAACGTTGAGAAACGGCACGTCGTCGTCGGCCGGTCGGTCGGTCTCTATATCAGTACGCGTGTAGCGGCTGTTTGATTGTGATATAAAGAGTAAAATCCATAACATCGCCGCATCAAATTCCGATGACACATTCTTGAACGCATTTGGAATCGAAATATCGTTCGCGCAATATGAGACTTTAATCGGTAGCTTCTTCTTCTTCGAAAACACATGTATATTTTTTAGTACAGTACACGATTATTGTGTTTTTTTTTACAATCGATGCTTTTTTATATGAAATAAATATAAATTTGTAAATTAATATTTTTTAATTCGTAAAAAAACATTAAATAAACACTGAGATTTTGTTCTTCATTTTAGAAACAATCAATAGAAAAAAACAATAAAAAAAAAAAAATCAAATAAATGATGGAATTCAATTTTCAAACATTTCGCGCGCGGAAGAAAAGTTTCGCTGTTATATAGTCAGCAGGAAAAATTTGCTAAGCTTGTCAAATTTTTTGTTTCATTATCAAATGTTTGATAAAACGATAGACGAGGCAACAAATTTAATAAGCTTAGAGCATTTTTTTTACTAGCAATATAGTATGTAGACTTCTTATTCAAGCAACAATTTTTTTCCGTGTGTGCATAACAAATTGTAAGAGTGACGCATGTAGAACACACTGTGTACACGTGTGCGTAGGTGTATACATCTCTTCCCACGTGTATAACGGTATAATATAAATATCCACTCGATAGCTCGTACGTGTATGTTATATCGATGCTTCACCGACAAAGTTTCGTATATTCGTGTACATAATTCTCTCTCTCTCTCTCTCTCTCTCTCTTTCTCTCTTCTTTTTACTATTTCTGTTATTACTAGAATGTAAATATTTTATTAGCTCAAAAAGCGATCAATTATCTTCCCAGACAGTCCTGACAGCGCGCACGGTGCCCCGCGATAATATCCATCTAACGCGAGAGCCGGCGACGACGCGAGATAGTACTCTCGGATTAACGAACTTCCAGACGCCCTTCCGGGATAAAAACAGCCCGCGGTTTCGCAATCGACGCGTCATCGTAATTGACTTAACGATCGGGATTATGACGGGCGCGCCCCCAAACGCGCGCGGCGCGTTAGTGCCGGGCCGGGGTAATAATAGTACAAAGTGGCCTGGATATGTATTACGAAACGGAAATGCACCACCGCAGTGCCGGCGGTGCACTTTTGTTTACATTGCTGTTTAATGCTCGCACGCAGCCCGACGGAGCGCGTAAAACCGGGCCGCGCGCGCGAGCGATTTTCAGACTGTGATATCGTATTAAAACACACGCGCGCATACACACACACACACACACACACACACACGTACGTACAAACACCTGCATCATACGAATTGCATCGCAATTTTGCAGTACCAGGCGCGGCTCAGGCTTCCGGACACGCTCTCACACTCCCAGAAGATGCAGTGCGTGGACCATATCATCGAGGTCCTCGACCTCGCGGCCTGCCAAGACACCAGTGAGTACGCGACTGGCGTCGTAAAGCTCGAAAGACGGACGCCGATACGCAATGCCGATACACGATGGTTTTAGAGACGATTCAGTTTGGACCGCGATCTGAAGATTTCTACACCGATCGTAATTCATCTCGATTCTCGACGGAGTCGTAAAGCCACCGTTTGCGCGCACACGTATATGTATCCGCGCGGTGTAAACAACGGCGATACGCGCCGCGCCGGTCCCGCTCTTTCTTTCGCGATCTTAGAAGCGTCATCGTTTACTTCGCGATCCAATGAAGCGCTCGACCGAGTTGCTTCACTCCGCGAACGCGATTGAATTCAATTTAACACGAATTTATTCAGCGGTCTGTAAACGGCTTCGTAAACGAGAATGTGAAATAAAATTCACGCAATTTTTGGGTAATTTTTTTTTTTTTTTTGGTTTTTGTTCCGCACGGTAAATCTTGGCTATTTTTGGCGAAATTAAAGCTAAAATAAAAGAGAGATTAGTCAAAATATATTTCATCCACGTGATGCATTGTGCAAGCGCACGGATGTTGTTGCCGTCCCGTGTATATCGCTTCGCTCGGCCGTGTCGAAGCCGAATGTAACGGAAGGCGGCGGTGGCATTTTCCGGAATACAAGAGAGAAAGTACGAATGCCGCGGTGAAGTGCCGGGCTTATTGTCGCTCGATTGATAAAACGGTTTTCTCGATCGTTAACCCCTCGCAAGCTTCTCGCGACCGCGCCTCGACTATGTGCATTTGTGACGTAAAATATCATTCTCTCCGCGCGCATAATCACGTTTCGTTTCTCTTCCTATACTAAAATATAGAAGTATCGATTTTTCGCGAAAAAACAATGTTCTGTAATTGGTTACCAAAACTGATAATTTTATCTTAACGTGTTTCATTTTTGTCAAATACATGTATATGTTGAATCAATCAAATCATGTCGTCCTCTTGCGATAGTTATCGGAGATTACACGAAACGAGGACTTTCTGGCGGTGAGAAGAAGAGGACGAGTATAGCCTGCGAATTACTCACGAATCCATCGTTAATGTTACTTGACGTAAGTTTCTCATTGCATTTTTTATTTTATATATATTATCCCATCGTGGACAGACCTCAAAAATGAGTCAGATGTGAATCTGTAACACCCACGCGATTTTAGAATCGAATATCTCCGTGAAAAATCAATATTTTTTCAGTTTTTTGAATCGATTGTTTCTTGAATCGAAAGTTTGAACGATTCTGCGTATTTTTTATACATGTTATATATATTGTTTTTATATTATAAATATTATTAATTTTTTATATATATTGTAAATTTTCTCATTTCTACGCCGATTTTACACATTACTTTTTTAAAATAATTTTTTGTACTTATACACAGCAAAAAAGTCGTTCAAGATTCTAATCACGACGTGTTTGTCAAAAAGCAAACGCCTTGTGCTTGTTAATTTGTGGAACGTTGTGCAACGTTTTTTTTTCTTTTTTCAGGAACCCACAAGTGGACTCGACTCCCACTCGGCACAGGCATTGATCTCGCGGTTAAAGAAGTATGCCGAACAGGAGGGCAAAAGTATCGTGGTGACGGTGCACCAACCCAGTTCCAGGATGTTCCACAGTTTCAGCAAACTCCTTCTCCTGAGTCGCGGTCAGGTAGCGTACTACGGTTCGACGGCAAATATCAGCAGATTCTTTTCCACGATAGGGCTTACGTTGCTGCCGAATTACAACCCCGCAGATTTCATCCGTAAGTGCACACTTTGCTAGCGTCAAATCTGATTTCGTTCAGACGAAACTTACGAACGAAATGCATTCAACAAATTGCTCTTCACACTTTCTTCTTCATATTCGACATTTGTACAATTTTTTCGATTTATATATGTGTGTGTAATAATTAGAAAAAAATATTTTTCGACCTCAGTAATTTGTTTTTTTTTTTGTTTTTATTATACGATGTACAAATATATTCATCATATATTTTATATGTGTCACACAACGTTTATTTCAGTGGAACAAATAAAGGGACCGGAGGAGGTTCGAGAGCGCATCGTTGCCGCGGCGAAGGCAGCAAGACAGGGACCTGACTGCCCACCGGAACTTCGTACGGACTATAATCCCAGCCAACATCCGCTCTCCGACCATCTCTTCCATTATCACGAGCACCACATCAGCCACAACGGTATTATATAGTATGCAGCCGCCCCACGATATACGTATTCATATATGTATGCGCACACCTAGACATTCCGCCGACCGCGGGCGGGGACCGTTGCGGCTCCGATATGCGACCGGTTAAAAGCGGGAGATAAAATATATCTCGCATTCGATCTATCGGCACACAAGTCGTGTCTTCGGTGGTTTTTGTTTTTTTCTCCCCGAAACTTATTTGCTATTTCAAGTCTCTTATTTGTTATTTGAATTCTCGTCATTGTTGGTAACAAGACAAACAGATAACTGGACCAATCTGAGAATTTACGATTGGCTATTTACATCAGTTTTCCTCTTATACGTCGATAAATAAACGAAGTTAAATAAACAATAGAGATCGTTTCGCAATCGACATTTTTTGAAAAAACGGATAATATTGAAAGATGCTTGATTAGCCGTTCGCGGACAGACATTGGTCTCCCACGACGCAGAATCGTTCAAACTTTCGATTCAAAAAAACAAAATAGAAAAAATATCGATTTCTCGCGAAAGATATTTGATTTTAAAGTCGTCTCACAGACCCAATCTGTCTAACAGTAGATCTCGTTTTTGAGGCCTGTCCGCAAAGGATTTAATTATGTCAAACACACAATATTTTTTTTTCTTCTTTAAAACAACTGCTTATATCAGCGTATTTATCCATAACGATGAGATTCTCACAAAGTACTTTAAACACCCATCTCTCCGCGATGTGCTTTAGTGAAGGAAGACGAAGGCCGTACGTTATGGTTGGACACACAAAGCCACGCCAGCAGCAGCGCGAGTTCTGCTGATGACGACTATTCCTGGCAATGGCCCACCAGCTTCTGGTCGCAGTTCAAAGTGAGTACAACGCTTTCGCGTATATGAATGTTTTCCAGCAATTGCCGGATACAATGCCGTTCCACTCGCTTAAGTTCGTTCTTTATTCTTATATTATATTCGAGTTCGCAACGGCAGTTGACACAATATTCAACGTTTGTACAAAGCGAAGAGAAAGAGAAACAAAGAGAGAGAAAAAGCAACGAATGTGCGCGCGATTGCACAGAGCGGTGGAATATAAAACTTATTCGTGATAAAACAAATAACGTCCGATATCTTTAGTAGAGCGGGCCTGTAATTGCACTTTTTATCACTTTTTATCTTCGCATAATTATGATAAACTGAGAATTGTTTTAAAAGAAATAATATATTTATTTAGTTCAAAGAAATAAGCACTCATTGATTCTTAAACTACTGCGTACATAGATAAAAATGTACGTTGAATGAAAAAACAAAAGAGCAGGTCGAGCCATCCCGAGAGATAAAAATAAGACAAAAACAATTGTATACTAGTTATAATTATAATTGTCCAAACTGCAATTCTCTGCAGTCAGAAACAAATGAACTTTTACATGTGGCCCGACTAACCTAACTACCATCAATGTTGATTGAAATATTTTTTTTATAACTAAAAACTTGTAAATAAAATAGCAATATAAATATTAAATATTTATCTAACTATCTCGAACTGTAGTCATAAAGGATGGAAGATCTATTTCAATTATTTTTGATAAATATTAAAGTTAAAAAATACACTAATGAACTTATGTTAAAAAAATTTTTCCATTTTTTATTAAATACTACAATGACTCTGTAAATTTTTAAAAAGAAGATATTTAATAATTTAGACATTTAATAATTTTACCTTTAATAATTTAGACATTTAATAATTTTACCCCCAGACATTTAATAATTTTACCTTTGGTGCAGAAAAATAAAAACTCGTGTTTGTCCGTTGACGGTTAAACGCAGACGCGGCGCAGTAGTCTCTGTCTCCGCGCTTTTATACATCAAAACGTCTATACACATTTCGGTTATTGAGATACATACTTGCAAGCCCGAACTTGCAACTTTCGGCTCAACTAGTTTTGCTCTACTCTAACTAAAATAAACAACACAATTTATCGAGATACGACACAATTCTCACATCTCGCGAAAGAGAACTCGCGTTGTCCTACGTCATTCGTCGCGGGCGCCGCAATTAACGTATGCAACTAGACTAATGCGTAATCGGGAATATTGCTTATTCCGCGAGTATCTCTCTCTGTCTCTCACGCGGAGGACGCGTCATTTCGTTGTCGTGGGTGTGGATCGGCAGCTGAGAGAATCGCGCGCCGCGCACGAGGGAAGAAAAACAAGCGCGCGTGCATAATGTCATCAGAAAAGAAGACCGGCCGAGTATAGAGAGAGGAGAACTAGGTCGCGTTTGCGCGATTCGCCATATCCGGATAATTACCTCGCGCCGCGACCGATATGTCCGTTTGTAATCGCGCTTTGCCGTACAAATCACGCCGCGCGGCGTCACTTGCGTCATTTTTCGAACGTATGGCGGAACCATGCGTTCTTCGCGGCCTACGGTAGTGTTTCTAACCACCGCGTCTCGCCTTGTTTGTTTCTCTCTCTCTCTCTATCTATCTCGCACAGAGCGTTCAAGGCTTGATATATTCCATCTACGATTATTTATGTCGAACCAAGGAGATATGGTACATAAATTTCTCTTTGTTCGCCGATCTGACGCCGGGAAACAACACGCCGGGAGTTAAATACACCGAAAATTAGCTTTTCCCGCGACACCCTGCGTTGTGCGCGCGTAATATCGCGCGCGGTTATTGTTCAAAAAGACCTTCGAAACTAGCATTGTGAAACTTCGCGTTCTATTTTCTCACGGACGCTGATATAATCGAGGCGTTCCAAAGGTATAGCCAACCTGTAACGGTAACGCCTGTATAGCATATCATCGTCGTTAATATAAATCTAACCGCGCGAGTCCAAATGTAAACTACTGTTTTGCGCAAAAATTGTAAGAAACAAAACCAAATAATAATCGTTTAATATAATAATTTCAGGTATTATCGGAGAGAAATTTTCAAGAGGCGAAACCGCGGATGTTATCGCGTTTGAACTGGCTGCAAACAATAGCTCTGGGAATATTGGCCGGGCTTTTGTGGCTGAGGCTTCCCAGAATCGAAACCGCTCTCCACGACATCCAAGGGTGGATGTTCTTCAGCACCACGTACTGGATGCTCTTCGCGCACTTCGGAACTCTCACCAGCTGTGAGTTGAATTATAATTCTCTTTTGCGCGATGAGAAATTGCGCGGGCACAAAGGCTAAAATATTCATTGTGCCCGAGAGCTAGACTGATTATCTTTCGACACACACAATACCTGCATCAATGCGCGGCTCGCGAAATAAAACTCGCGGTAAAATTAAAATTTGTCGATAAACCGGCGAAATATATAATTTTTAATGACGCGCTCTCGAACGGAAAAAATAATTAAGCCGAGTTTTTTTTTGTTAATTAAAGCGTATTGTACGCGAATTAAGCTCAAAAACGCTTTTTCGAGCAAACTTAGCTTCTCCGGAGCTGATAACGAATTTTCATTTTTAATGACGTTTTAATTTAGTTTGGGCGCTTACGTGTAATAAGTCGAAAATTAAAACGTGGAATAATCAGTTCGGCCAACGCAGAAGGTTCTCAGGTACTCGTGACATTGCGCAAGCCAAGTAGATGAAGTTTGATTGAGGCTAATTGAGCCTCGACGTGACATGCTCAACCAGCCATTCAGTTAGGGTTCGTTTTTTATCGCAAAGATTTGCAAAGGACCAAAGAACGTTCAATCAAGTACGTTAACATGTAGAGCATATCATGACTCAATACGTGCCCGGAGGTCCTTTTGAAACTTGCGTCTCTGATAGCAGCGGTGTGTCGGCGGAAAATGTGACAAATTTCGCGCGCGTCTTTGCTTTTTTCTCGCATTGAGAAAATTGGCGGCGAATAATAACGCGCGGTCACGACGCGGATTTTTTTCTAGTTCCCCCCGAGCGCGATGTGATCAACAAGGAGCGCTTGTCAGGATCCTACCGACTCTCGGCCTATTATCTGGCGAAGATGGTCGGCGAGCTACCGCTGACGATAACGCTGCCTGCAGTCTACCATGTCATTAGTTACCCGATGCTGGGCTTCCGCAATGTGACCGTCTTCTTCACGCTGCTCATGTTCCTGCTGCTCAACACCGTGGTCGCGCAGGTAACGTGTATGTGTGTGCGTGTGTTTGTCCCCGGGTCTGTAGCCTTCTCCGAAGCACATACTTTGCCGTTTTACGTTATTTCGCGTAAATTCATGCGAACTTTTTCATTTAGAATAAATCCGAAAGTCCACTCTCTAAATCTCTTCGAATAAAAATGCACTCGGAAAAATCAATGTCAAACGTCACTAGAGTGACTTCTCACTTATATATAAATTCTTCTATTTTCTGTCGTAAAATGAATATTTTCACTCTGTGAATATGTTCGTTCGTGCGAAGAATGAATGTGAGCGCAATAAGTAGTAGTTTTGCAATATCATTGCCTAAAGAGTCTCAGTAACTGAATTAGTAAGTGGAAGTTCAGTCAAGATGAGTTCTCGCGGCTTTTTTTCCAGTTATTAAAAAAATAACCTGAGATAACCGAGAAACTTACTCAGAGATGTAAGAACAATTGTTTTTGCAATAATAATTATTCACTCGAGACACATTCACTCTACGGTCACTTTTAAGACAAGAGTATTTTTACCATCGCTCAGAGTGAAAATAATTGAAACACATTCATATTGTCTGTAGTGAAATTTATCGTTTCGAAGAAATTTAGAGAATAATTTGAAAAGATCAATAAGAACTAATAATAACAGCAGTTTAGCGATGTCGAAAAATTGCGCGATTTTTCGAGTATAAATGCAAGTGATCTCTCGCGTCTGTTTATTAATTATTTTTACATTATTGGAAATCACATACGAAACGTAAGCGCGACAAATTATCGGGTCGTCTGAGATTGTCGAAATTCTTCGAAATGCGCGAAGATATGTATCCAAGAGGGGATCAAAAGCTATCGACCCGTTTATTCGTCGTAAGCCGAACTTTATTGCACCCAGCGCCTCAATTTTGCGATTCCCTTTCCAGAGCGTCGGGTTTTTCGTCGGCGCTTGCTGCTTAGATATGCAGGTGAGCATAACTGCGTCCGCGCTCTACACGCTTGCGACGCAGCTTTTGGGCGGATATCTGGCGACGTCGGTGCCGCCGTGGTTGGCGTGGGCTAGATACGCAAGCATGGTGCACTACGCCTATCAGAACATGCAGATTGTGGAATTCGACATCGGCGAACCCATCATGTAAGAAACACATCTTTCGTTTACTACCACTTAAGGGAGATATGATGCGGGAATGTTTTTCGTATCTCCTCGCGGTTGCTATCAAATTCTGAATCGTTGTGAATAAAATATACATTCATTTGTTCAAAGGTTTAAAAAAAGCTTTTCTTATTCCGAAAAGATCATAAATACAGTCCGCTGAAGAAAAATATAGTCCGCGCATAAAATGTATATAAGATCCGCGAAGAAAAATTTTTGTTACTCAAAAGATAAATCTTTTCTTTTAAAAATAAAAAAAAAAAAAAAAAAAAAAAAAAAGATCTACACACTGATCGAGCGCATGATCTTCTGTACGACAGATGCTCGCAGCCAAGTAAATTCGCCGAGTGCAGAAACGGCACGACGATACCCGTTTCCGCGATTCTGGAGAGTCAAGGCGGGGTCAGGGGTTCCGGACTACCAATCTGGGCGAACACGGCGGTGCTCCTGGCATTCCTGATCATTTTCCGGACTCTGGGCTACCTTGTCCTGCGTTATTACCGCGTACCAAAATGAGCGTGCCGAAAGACATAAAAAAGAGAGAGAAAGAGAGAGAGAGTCACGCGGGTAGCGCGCGAATTTCTCCGCGCACTTTCGCGGAATTTTATCGTCGTAGAATTATTAACCGCGCTGTGTTGTCGCCGTAGTGTTGTCTCGAAAAAAAAAACTGTGTTGTCGGGAAAACAAACGCGACACGCGACGAAATACGTTTCGTCCTCCGGAGAATTTTCTCTCGTCTGTCGTCCCCCCCGGCTGTCGAATGTTCGTGCGTTTTTTTTTTTTTTTTATCCGGCCGGGGACTCGCCCGCGAGAAGAGAATCGAGCGCAAATTGTTGTTTCACGCCGTTGTCAATTTTCCCGAGCAAAACGCGCGCATCGAAAAATGTGACTCACAATGGGAGATTCGTATGAGAGAGACACTTTGCGAAAAACCATTACATATATTTACTGTGTACATGTTGTGAGAGAGACTTTGCACCACCAATAAAGAAACGTGTGCGTGAATGAAGCGTGAGCGAACGAGACATCGTTGTTTTCTCGTTGCGGCAAGAAGGGTATATATATATATATAATAGTAGAGAAATTCGACGCGGTAACCGCCGCGTCGCGAAAATCCGACTGAATTTTTACGATGACGATAAAACCTTTATATACACATAGAGATATATTATATATATATATATATATATATATATATATATATATATATATATTAATATACATATAACGCGGACAGTAGGATTATATATAGGCCCTCTTTTAAGCGTAATGCGTAAGCGATTCATCTCACGTCTTATTTTTACTTTTATTACCGCCACACACAACATTGCTACGTTCGTTACGATAATGGGTAGGAGAATCGGTCTGGTCTGTCTCTACTGTTACTATCATTATATACTTACTATCTTTACTATCGAGACGCTGTAATTAAGAAATAATAGACGATAAAAAAAACACACACCGAATGTGTAAACTATATGTATATTGTTCACGAAAAACTATTAGGTTCCTCGGTATACGTTATCCACGCTGAACCTACGTGGTTCTTCGTGCAGTATATAAATCAAGAGAGATGAAAGATTACGCTGCTAATTCTAAACGTTGACTCTGGTGTGAGAAACACACTATACGTTGCAAGAGCCGGTGTGTATATATCGTTTTGTTCTCGACGTTCCGCGCGACGCGTCGATAAAGTTATCGAGGAGAAGGGACGACGTTCTTCGCGATTTATTAAAACGAAAATTTGTTCGGTCTCCGATGTGTATCGTTCGCGATATCACTCGGACGCGCGTTAAAAAAAGAATTTGGGGATCCAAAATCGACGAGCGGTGTAATATTTCATTGTTCATTTTTTTTTGTGTACATAGGGAGAGATAATTAACTATACGCATGTATATATTAGAACGAAATACGCATTTCGATCTTACATATATACATACACACACACACACACACACACATATGCAGACATCCATGTATATATAGAAAGAGAGAATGATGATAGTAGTAATGATATATATATATCAACGTCGCTAAGTATTATTATATTCCACTCATTGTTACTACTATTATCGGAGGGGGGGGGCAGATTCTTTGTGGAAGTTTTATTTTCAATTTTTATTAATTGACTATATATATACAAATATATATATATATATATATATATATATATATATATATATATATATATTATTGTTCTCGCATGTACATTTGTAAACGGATTGGAAACCGGGACGTTGTATTTTTTTGTACATGCACATGAGAGAGAGAGAGAGAGAAAGGTGGAAAGAAGGGCTGCTGGAAGGAAAAGAAAATCGCAATTTAAGATTATATAATTCGTTGATAAAAACACTGATATCGTAGTGTGTTGTTATACTCCTTTCCTCTCCCGAGAGTTACACAGTCACGGAAAGCCAGTGTTTGTTATATAAGATAACATATAGATTAGATATTATTGCGGTTATATATGTGCGCGGGAGGAGACGTATCTAATCTAATGCGATTATAAGCGCGTGTCAGCCAATCAGCAAGTAATAAATATTGTAAGAACGTGAAGTGTGAACTGGACGACTCCAGTGAAGCCGGAGACGCAGGATCAATAACGCGGGGCAATAAAATGGATGAGAATCTCCAGATTTTTTATCCGAGTTTTACTACAGAACACACACACACACACAAAGGAATCTAATGCATATCTTCTCCACAACGCGCGTTCACAACAATCACACGTATCGGATATAGCTCGCTTTCGCTTTCAGAAAGAAAGAGAGAGAGAGAAAGACAGTTCGGAGATCAGTTTTTTTAGTCGAGAAAAATGAAACGTCCGGAAAGTGCCGCAAGTCCGAGGAACTTGGATTCCGTCGCGAGCACGCGATCGTCATGGAGAATCGTCCAGTGCACTGAAAAACAAAAAACAAAAACAAAAACGCAATATCCACCAAGTGTTCACTGAGTTTGGTAAACGAGAGAGAAGCGCGTGTGAGAGGAGAAAGAAGAGAGGTCTCGGAGGATCATTGCTTCCTAATCACGTGTGTGAAAGAAAACGGGAATGGAAAAGACGCGAAGAGGAAAGAAAAGGAAGCCGCGGAAGCGCGAGGGCGGACAAAAAAACGTCACAACGGAATAATATCCGGGACAAAAAACCGGAGCCGGTTTAAAGACGCCTTCGGATCTCACTGCGAGACACGATTTAGGGCCGCCTCTGTACATACTAGACAATTGGCCGCAAATCATTTTTTTTTTTTTAACGCGACTAAAAATATTCTTTCTTTAGATTTACATTTAGCAGCCCTATCGCCTACAGACAGCGTGTGTCTCTAAAAACTTTAAAAACAGGCAGGGCTTCCTTCGGTGGTTGGCGCAGCAGTGATCGCGGCAGTCTTTAAACCGGCTCTGACGCGCGAACAACGTCGCCATGTATCGAGAGGAGCAACGCACGATGAAGCGAATATTTAAAACAAAGATTTGGCTGTGTCGATGTCATAACGTCTGTATATTTGATTTTCTACTGTTTCTTCTTTTATACCTTTATCTAAATCGCGAGCTTTCAAGGAAGAATAACGAAAGGAGAGGACGCGCGGATTACGAGACAGAGTGGGGTGTAGTGAGAGTGAGGAAGCGAGACAAAGAGCGAGAGAAAAACAGAACGACAAAAAGAGAGAGAGAGAGAGAGAGAGAAATGTGTGTACGCGTATGTAAACGAGAAAAGCTTGTCTTTATCGCGTTTAACGTTCAATAAATTTGCGATGAAAAGAGTTTTAGGAAGGGTAGGGGGAGGAAAAGGGAAAAACAAGTTGTTTTTCGAAGCCGTTTGTTTCCGACAAATAATTCAAATTGAAAACAGGCTTTCTTTGAAGAGAAGAAGGAACTCTAGGAAAGGCAACTTGCAGAGCTGTGGTCCACCGCTGGTAGTAGTCAAATAAAATTAAGTGACAATAAATTTCCGATCTTTAGTTTTAGATAATTTTCAACCAAAAAACTTGTTGACTTGAAATTCAAAATTACGACTATCAACTGACGATATCAACCGTCAACAGAAAGGTCAACGTCAGAAACGTGAGTACAAAAATAAGTGTTTTGACAACGTGTATTCACGTTCCTGATGTTGACCTTTTCCTTGACGGTTAATACACGGTTGCAATTTTGAATTTTTAAGTTTTGGTTGAAAATGATCTGAAAACAAAGATCGAAACGTCCCGGAAATTTATTGTCTTAATTTTATTCGACCACTATCGGTGAACCGGTGGCTCTGCAGGTATCACCTTTCCTAGAGTTTCTTCTTCCAACACAAACAAAAACTACCGCGAAGAAGATTGAGAACCTTCTATTTTGTCAAACAAAACCGGACGTATATGATAACGAAACGTTATTTCGTGAAAATCGAGAAAAAAAAAAAAAAAAAAAAAAAAAGATACCTTTTTCCGGAGACGCGCATCAATGAGGATGCGCAAACAACACTTTTTGATCATGTAGATGTCCTTTTCAAAATTTTGATATCCATATTATATACAATTAAACTTATACAACCATGTACAACCACCGACTGTTAAATAAAGGCCCGTGACCGACTGGGACATTTGTATGCGTTTACAACTTTAGCAGCGAGCTCGGACTGATCGATACTCACACAATCGAAACAAAAACAAACCGTAGACTGCACAGAGAGAGAGAGAGAGAGAGAGAGAGAGTTAGACGGGAAATGCTTTTCGTCTCATAAGCGTGTTCGAAAAATTATCGGAATTAATTACGTGCACGTGTTGATGAATATCATCGTCTTTTCATGCGGACCAGAATAGATAATTGCGAGGCAATTTAACGCGATCAATTTCTAATATAGCTGTTTCAAAAAGTGTACTTTTAGTAGTGACAACTAGAGTCAATTGTAACACACATGTACACACGTTGTCTTGAACCAACGTTCAGACAAACTAAGAGATCAGGTTTTACAATTCTTCTAAATTGTTGTTTGAGAGACTACTGAGACTTTTTGATTTAAATCTAATATCGATCTTGATTTAAGATCGATGTTAAATAATAAGACAAATGTTAAAAATAAAAAATTACATTTAAATTACTCAAAATATTGTATCTCGTCAAGAAATAACAATGTGTTTGAAGTTTAATATAAATTATATGAAGAACATGAGAGCACAAGGAGAGCACATTTTTTGATTGTTCGCCAGACCGGCGTTTACGACTATTAGCTATATTTAACGTGTGTATGGAATATGATCGTGATTTATAATAAGGTCACTATTTTTTTTCCGCGAAACTTTCTCACTTTCATCACGAAATCATCCGTTTCTCATCACATCCCGATCACATCCGCGCATAAGTATACAATTTCTCATCCATACTCGTCGCGAACGACAATTCGCACAATTCACAGACTTTGGAATATATGCAAAAAAAAAAAAAAATTATACATGCTTTTGCACTAAAAACTTTATATAAGACTGACAGTTTTTTATATGAATATAAATAAAACGGGGCGAAGGAGATGAAGAAGATTTCCACAAAATTAAAAATTACGTTTGCGTATTTTGTATATTGTAAGATCGTGTAATAAGCTATAAACGAAAAACAAATTGTAGACTGCGAGAGACCTTTTTTTTTCACTGTAGAGAGAAAAAGAGAGAGAGAGAGAGAGAGAGAGAGAGAGAGGTTCGTATTTCGAAAATTATATTCACACAGCCCAAACTTTTTCTAATGACACAATTTCGGCTTCGGAAGGAGAAAATACACTTTGTGCTGCTGTGTTACACATACGCAAGTTTTCGACAAAACAGATCAAAATTTAATACTTTACAAAAATTATCCGTATGGTTAAAACACCGAGGTTAATAATAATTCTTATCTCGATATTTTTCACTCTCTAGAGATCTGTATGTTTCGCGGAAAACGAAAAAAAAAAATAAAAAAAAATTAGTAACGTCTCGAGAGCAAGACAATTTCGCTTTACAAAAATAGTGCCTTTTTTACGAAGACTCTGTTGTTTGTGCCAAGTCTAATCTAAAGGATCTGTAAGACACACTGCCAGGGTACAGACTGGAAAAGATAAAGGGAGAGAGAAAGACAGAGAGAGAGAGAGAATGTGAATTAGAATGCAAGCAAATGTGTGTTGCGAACGTGTTGAAAAACGGAAGACTGTGAGAGAATCAGAACGCGAGAGAAAAGTCGCACGCGGAACGGATTTCATTTTGTTGGGAAGGATCACCGCGATGGATGACAAAGAAAAACTCTGGAGGATACAAAAAAAAAGAGCGAGAACTTTTTTCTAATGCTCGAGAGCGCGAATTAATTAATAAAAGACAGACCGAAAAAAAAAACGTTTTTTCGCACGCACGTGCGAGGTAACGCGAGTAGGCATGCACGTGAACAAAAACACGGACGCCCACTTTATAATATATAGAAGAGAAAGAGAGAGAAAGAGAGAGAATGTATCCTCATTTACAAAACTTACCAGAATACCGCGGGACTAAAACAATGCCAAAAGTGTTCGACTAATTCAATTGCCGCCGTGGATCCCCGATTAGTATCTTATTATATATTATAACGGAAATACACAGATAATATGTAAATGTGCTAAAGAGGTTTAATATATAATTTTAATTACGGTTGTAATTATATATACGAATTATATATACGTACATGAAAATCTCTATAAATATTATATATATAAATATATATAAAATATATATATTATATATGTAAACAACAGGAGGAGACGAGAAGACCGTTGTCTTTATATGGTGCTCGTTAGTAAACGTGTTAACATCCAGCACGATTTTAAAACACACACACACACACATACACACCGATTATATATTTGCACACGTACGATTAATGTACTCCATATTATTCACCTTCACGACGCAAACCACATGTATAACTCTATTCCCTTGTACATATATACATACATACACACATATATCATATATATACATATATATATATATGTATAATGTAATGTTAACGCTAATGAAAAAAAGCACCTTATTCTTATTATTATAGAGATCATATTAATTAATTGATAGTATTATTCTTGTTGTCCGAGTATAGCAGATGTACGATTCTCTCTCGCATTGCTATCTTAGAAGACAAAAAAAAAAAAACAATTTGTTATCTAGTATTTTTACTTTGATTTTACCGAGAAAAAAAAAAGAAAACGTTGAAATCATTATACAATATTGCTTCGGCAAGTACGTATATTATATACATATGGTAATAATAAGACTTTATTATTATTACTAATTAATAATAATACCATTATTATTATTATTTTACTATTGCTACATTATTTTTTATAATTATAATTATTATCATTCTATCATCGTGATTATTATTATTGTTACGATTATTATTTGCTTTTCTCAACCACATATATTTTACCCTGACTATTAATATTAATTACTGTCATTAATTATTAATTTCTAATTATTAATGTCATCGTGTTATCGCCAACATCTCTCCATTACCATCACACATACACACACACACACACACACATTGTTATCATCGATATATCAGCGTTGGTACTCAATGATATTCGAAACAAATCGATTCGCGTGTTTATTTTTTAGACGTGAAAAATCATTGGTTTTTTTTTCTACTTGATATCTTCATTTAAGCTACTTCTGTACACGCACGGGAGGCACTCTTGCCCCTCGTGTCGCAGTGAACTTATTAACACAGATACGCTAAGAGGCACGTATTAAGCAGTAAATTTGATACCTCTTCGCATTTTTCTGTTTTTTTTTTGTTTCATACTCTTTGTATGCGAACTATTTCTTTGATCTCGTGTTCATGTTTCTATATGTATTTCTCGAATTTAATATATATATATATATATATATATATATATATGTATATACTGTATATATACATATATACATTCATATATAAAATGTGTGGGGAGTATCCGTATTCAGAATATTTCACAGCCGTCAGTTCTGAAACACGACACGTTCGAACACATTCTCGTGCTCGTTCATTCTCCGCATCCGTGCAGCTACACACTTCTTCATCATTTGCTGTGATATATATACAAAAGTGAGTAATAAGATCGTAACACTTTACCGTAAAAAGTGAGAAACATAAAAAAAAAAAAAACGTTCACGTAAAATCCGGAAGACAATCGCAAGCTTGTTGCGTGTGTCTTCTCTTATATATAATATTGCAGTTGTGTTCTGAGTACGGATCTTTATTTACAGCTTAATAAATGCCGATTGTATAGTTACCGCCTTTCCTCACGTCTCCTTTCTATTCCTCAATAATTTTTTTATTTTTTTTTTTATATTTTCGGATACGCGTGCGCGTGTGTGACGACGACACATATATTGCAAAGCCTCAGTAATTTACGAGAACATGTGGTAGTCAATTCAACTTCATGGATGTCAAGGTGGATGTCCGAACTTTGTCGGCAATTTGAGATAGTGAACGGACACTATTGGTTTTTTTAGCTCAACGTTGCTAATTTGTGAAAAAAAAACAACAACAACAGACCAGCAAATATATTTAGAAGTTAATAAAAAACTTATTTTGAGACAATTTGATCGAGACGAATTTGTTTACGAATTTGCGTAGAAGAATCGCGTGGGAAAATTTATTCTTCGCGCGTGTAGGAACATCCACCTCATGTTCATGTTTCGCGCACCTCTCGATAAAGAAATCGAGCGGGAGCGGCATTGTGCGGCTTTCTGCTACTGACAGCCTTCTGCTCAAAGCAAACGTTACCATACCATCGAGTACAAATTGATCTTGTAACGTTGGAAGAGGGAGTGTGAAACGAAACATCAAGTGTGTAACTTTTCGTCGAGCGACGAAAAAATTATATACGCACAATTTTTACGCTGATTTATCTCTTTTGCCTTGAGCGAAACAGAGTTAAACAAAATCATCCGATCACGCGTTTAACTTCGAAATTGTTGATTTTTGAATTAAATCTCATTTAAATTTATTGGCCCGTACTCGAGTAATAGCGCAAAGACGTGTCTTTAATAATTATATACAATTTGTTTATACATATATTATATGAACAATTTTTAAAATAACTGACGCGTAAATTTCTACATCTTTTTTTCTCTATGGGATTCATGTGGTCTTTCATGCACGACGGGATATAAGAGTCAACAAGATCAGAGTGTACACGATCGATCGTACATACATTTAATTAAAGCGACTATTAAATGCGTTGTTGCATACTCGGAATGTCCGCTTCGCGCGTTTATCGTGATCGTTGAAGTCAAGGAGGAGTCTGTTACTCGCAAAGATTTATATAACGTAGTTCTTCCTTCGAGCGTGTATGAGCGACGAAGAAGGAAACCGATGGAATAATATCAGTGATAAGGTGATATATAGAAAGAGAGAGAACGAGAGTGAGAGAGAGAGAGAGAGATACACGGAGAGGAATGTATATAAACGGAGTTGCTGGCTGTGCTGTGTAATTGTTATAATGGCAATATGTTATATGTATAATAATATTATGCAAACGGATATATATATATATAACCGATTTTTCGATTCGCCGAAAGTTGCTACTGCGATCGATTTGATTTTTCATCTCGTTTTTAACATTTGGTAAACAATTTTAATTCCATCCAATATTTCCGAGACACCAACGCGCAAAGAAAATTATTTTACAAATCACAATTCTGCGTGCATTGGCACGTATGACGTGTAAATAACGTAATAGAAAAAAAAACATTGAAATAAAATGAAGAAACGTGTATCCTCTTCCGAGCGAAAATTGACTTTGTTTGCACACATCTCGCGGTAGCAGCTTCTGCGACATCTCGAAATTCGAATTAGAGAGCATTGGTTATAACACGATTTAAAAGAGTTCGCGCGAGCGAGCTAAAAAACATTCGCGATCGTCGCGATTGTAATATTATCCGCTCTTTTTATACCGATACCTCGAGTTTACTTGTTTTTCTACCGAATAACTAGAAGAAGATTCGTCGTTTTTTATCAATCACAGCGGAGTAGTTTGCGACTTTTTGTATCTTGTACAGAATGCAAAGAACGTTGCGCAGCGCGTGCGACATATGGGACGCGGTTCCTCCAGTGTTTCTTAAGCTTCTCGGGGTCATATAACGATAATTGTTTTGCATTTTCTTTTATGCCGGAATCTCAGCACGACTTTTGATGTCAAATTCAAAGATAGAAGAGAGTACGAAGAGAACGTGATGACATGCGTGTCGCCAATTATTATACGCGTGCGACACGCGTTAATTAATTAATCTGTAATCTCTCGCATAAATCGTAGGGAATGTGTGAGGAGACATGCGACGACTAACGTAATACTGTTATTACTGACGTGTATAAACGCATTTTTATGTAGCAGAGTTATTCGAACTTAGAAAAAAAAAAAAAAAAAACAATTCGGACCTCGGCGTAAATCGCCTCAAGGTCCCGAGGACGGATGTCAAACTGCGGTGTGGAAACACGGTTTAAGAAACACTGCCATAGTTAATTAACGGAATTTTAACAGTAGGTAATTAGTGTTGTTAAAACACTAGCGAGATCGCGTCGCGCGCGGCGAAGGCAGCGTGCGAAAGTTCACTTAGATAATCGATCGATGCCGATGAATCTGTTGGCTTTGAAAATGTTGTCGTTCAGTTAAAAATATATGCACGATTATAAGAAATTTTTATGCGACTGGTTTTTTAATGATACGTAAGCAAAACAACTCAAAGATTCTTTTTCATTATTTGCGATATTTTTGCACATGAAGTTGCAATATATTTATATTTTTAACTTGGACGTGCGTTTTTAATTGCGAGACTTTTGTTGTGAAAAAAAAAAAACGCGAAACTGTGCAAAGAATCTAACGTCCAACAGCCAAACCGTCGAGACGATATCACAGCGTCGACGGAAAAATTTGGCTCTGTATCACTTTGGAACGAAAATGAAAATAAAAGTGACGAAGAACATTGCATGTCGCGTGCGCATATGCAAACAATCATCATTTATCTCGGAATTGTCACTTTTAGCTTCAGTTTTATTTCGAACTTTCTCTCTTAAACAAAAACAAAAGCGTCTTGCACTTTCGATCGATCGTTATCAAAGCGACCGTTCAAATCAAACGATAGCTGCGGGGTCAGGAAGAGATATGTATAAGGAGAAGAAGAGTGAGAATCGTTTCCGAACTTAGCTTACTCGGAACCAAAATAAATGGAACTCCGGATGTACGGAAAACCAAATTCGCGTACGCGTCGTGAGGGAACACGCGCGTTCGTGAAAAATGTAGTAGCGATACACAAAAAGAAAAGAAAAAACACAAGCGATCGCCCGGTGCGAAATACCAATTTCTTTGCGTAGCACTGCCGACGCGCGTCGCGCGTCCACGAAGACTCGAAATAAATCCATTGTCGTCGATTCGCGAGACTAGCCGAAATCCAGACAAGTGGAAAAAAATCGCGAATTGCGGCAAAGATTAGTCTTTATATTAAACGCGCTTTTTTTTTTTTTTTTTTTTTTTTTTTTGTTTATTGAACCGATAGCGGAACAATAGAGAGAGAAAGAAAGAGAAGGAAAGAGGAAGAGAGAAAGAGACGCGTGAGTGTACGTAGAAATTCGTGTGTATGTGCGTGCGCGTATGAAGAGAGAAAGAGAAGAAGAACGATTGAGAGAGAGAGAGAGAGAGAGAGAAAGGGAGAGAGCGAGAAAGAAATTTCAACAACGGCGTTCATTCTTCGACACAACCATATGCAATATAAAATTGAGTATACAGAGCAAAGCAGCGAAAAACTATCTGTCCTAGTCCTAGTATTCGAACTCATTACCATAATTTATAACCGCGCGATTTCAATTTAAATATAATAAAACAATGTTATATATATAATATTAAATCGTGTCAATTTTGTTTTTGTCTCAAGAACCCCTTTCTTCCCTACGCGCCACAAACTTCTGTTGAGTCTTACCTTCAAAGAAGTGTCCTTACAATCTGAAACTTGTGCTAACCACTTGTAGATCGTTGCTCGTCCCATTCAGGTAAGTGAAAACTGTTGCCCGAGCAACCTGGCCGCTCAAAAGATTCCATCTCTGGATAATGCACGCATCTAAAAAGGTATTTTGAAAGTGCTTTTCCCAAACACGAGGAAAGAATAATAATTTTCAAATTTTTTTTTTATTTGTTATTTTTTTATTTATTTTGTCTTTTTTATTGAATGTTTCTAACTGTGTTATCAAGAAACAATGTGTTGTGTCTGTCATACATGTTTAAAAAAACTGGTCTTTGTATATTAAAATTTATTATGCGAATGTGTGACCAATATTACAGTGGCTTTGTTGTGTTTCTTTTTTTTTTTTTAGTTTATAATGCGCATTATCAGTTTTACACAGAGAGAGAGCGAACTGCAACAGTGTCCGCGCGCAGTTGTCCGTTTCGTTTCGCGCTAAGGTCGTCGAGTTGCTGCACGCACCGTGTTTTATTTATTTATTTTTTTTCCAATCAGAGCCTTTTCGTAGCCTGAACGTTGTTGTCTTTACAATCTGTTCAAAATATCTGTCTCTCACTCTCGGACGTGTGTCGTTTCTCGCTGCCGCGATATTACCTGCCAAGTGACAATTACGCGCGGACATCACTGCAGTAAACCCTAATTCGTTGAACTTGCATCTCTTGCACTTTGATTCCTTGCTTGTTTTTTCAGTCTCTATAACATGT
>QVOB01019964.1:0-12728 GCA_014839585.1 Pseudomyrmex concolor | reverse complement strand
GCTGAAATATTGCTCGTTTCCGATATAATACGTAGAAGCGGATTGATATACCTCTTAGAGGCTTTGTATTAAACTTGGCAACTGAACTTCGAGAAAGTGCAATAACGTTGAACATAAATTACACGAGAGCACACGCCACTAAACTATTCAGGAGCAAAACCATAATCATTAATAATCTCGCTCGTTATCGGAATTGCAAAACAGTAATCTAAGACTCCTCGGAGACTCCAAACTGCCACACGATCAAGATTCTTCCCAGAAAACCGACACGACGCTTAATGTGAATTTGGTGGACAGAAGCTTTTATGCGCGCTGTGTTCATTAATCTTTTTTTTTTTTTTTTTTTTTTTATCAGCGAGCAGCTGTTCTCTAACACGCGTTTCGACTTTAACTCGGCGGAATTATCATGAGACCAATCATTTTTCAATTAGATGTACACGTTATTTTATTGGATGTATTTTTTTTTAACAATCCGTTAAAAACATATTTGAAGTCTCGATCTCTTCTAGCAGATCGAGAGAAACTTTTTCGATCGGGATTCGATCGCGCTCGAATTATTAGCATTTGTAGAGCAGAAAGATGGCAGGCTGAACAGACTTCCGCGATCTCGTTCTTCTTTTCTCAACTTCTCCTCCTCTCTCCTCAACGACGACGTTCTCTGTGATAAATCGTCGCACGCGCGCGCCAAGAAACACAGAAGAGAAACCAGACGAACATTCTTTCGGAACCGATTACCGCGACGTATCGGGTGGTTTCCAGACGCTCCGCGCCTTTTATCCAGCTTCTGCTACGTGATTTCCCTGTCCTGTCGCCAGAATTTCAACTCCGGCGTCTACAGAGAGGTTTTCACGGTGGCGCACGATCGTACGTTGGCATGTGCCACCCTCCCTCGGAGACGAGGAATCGAATTTGCGATTCCGCGCCGCGACGCAACTTTTCCCGCGGACCTTGCTCCTTCCGCCGATCGGAAAAGTCCGCAACTCCGCGCCCGAAGACGCGCGCCGTAACTCGATTTCGTCGGGGGGAACAGGCTCGGAATAATTTCTCCGTAGCAGTTTGGTTCCGCAATATCGGTCGCGGCGGTCGTGTTATCTGCGAAATATCGACAGCGTAACGAGAGCATGTGAAAAGTTATATGTTGCGCGATCGACTGCGATGAGAAAATTCACGTATTCCGAAAAATGCCGCGGGCGCGTCAAATCCGCGGCATTTTCCGTCGCGAGATTTCTTATTTGCTGTTCTTTCGACGAGTTATAGTGTAAAGAGATGCGCGTATATACACGCGCGTTGAGAAAAGTTCAACTCAACTTTGCATAGAAATTGTTGTTTTTTTTTTGTTTTTTTTTTGTACGATTGTATATAATGCGTAATAAATAATTATTGCACGCTGAAGCTGTGGGCCGTCGTTGCACATGATGGGAGAAAGGCCCTTAAGGCCATTGACCAGATGAGCGTAAAACTTGCAATTGTTCGATTGTCTCGGCGTGCGTGCTCTCGGGCGCGAGAGAGCGCTGGCCTTAATTTGACGCTCGGTCGCAATGACTCACTTTCTCGCGCGCCACATACATACGTCCCCGGCCAGACGAATATTATTATACTAATCGGCATCCGCGCCCTGCTCTAGGCACCATTGCCCTTTTCCGCTGAGGAACTCGCGACGTGAGCAAAGAGAATAATCGCGCGGTGTCAGTGCTTTTATCTGTCCCTGAGACGAGAATAGAATCGCGCTCTTTTTCTTAAAGACAATTTCACGATAATTCCATTTCTAATTTTACGGTTGATCTAAAATCAAACCGTGAACAATCATAAAATTCGCGCCGAGTTTACACAAATCAAATTTTATGTATAAACTCCGACGCGTATTATTATCAATCGCGAAATGTCACGTTTCTCTCTGTGTATAATATATACATGTGTAAGTAGAGATTATTCACACTTAAAGCGGAATATGTAATCGAAAACACGAAGTATCGCGGCGGGAACCGCGTATATGTGCATTTGCATAAAAGTAATTGGGAAAGAATAACATGTTGTAAAAGACACACCGCACCGATATTGATTGATTGATTGATTGATTAAAGCTTTATTTATATAGTGCGCTCTGGGAATAACGTTCCCCTCAAGCGCAGAAAGAACAAAGTAACGCTATTTGCATAAGATTAGAAAAAAAAAAAAAAAAGAAAATAAAGAATACATTACAAAACATAAAAGTAAAAATAAAAGTAAAGAGAAAATATAAAATAAAATAATATAAAATAAATATTGAATGACTCTCATTAGTGAAGATAAAAACTGCATAATTTCAACAGAAATCAGATATGGAAGAAATCGGATATTGACTACGTCTGACCGACAGCTTACGATATCGTAACGTAACAGTCGGAGCTTTAATTGCGCGCGGGAGTCAGAGGAAATGTGGCAAAAACGTCCCGGCCGGTCGTTCGTGAAATTGCGCCTCAACGATAAGGGGAAGGTTAATGATGATAGC
This sequence comes from Pseudomyrmex concolor, assembly GCA_014839585.1. NCBI lineage: Eukaryota > Metazoa > Arthropoda > Insecta > Hymenoptera > Formicidae > Pseudomyrmex > Pseudomyrmex concolor. The sequence goes on along the minus strand of QVOB01019964.1, from coordinate 10,240 downwards.
GTCGGACGAAAAAAGCGATGTTGCGCACAGACGTTTCTGTGAGCGCGGTTTTTCTACCTGTCCACTCTCCTTTCTCCTTCTTTCTCTCTCTCTCTCTGTCTCTCTTATCATCATCATCCTCCCTCCCCGCGGCGTGGGACCTCACGAACGAGTATTTGTGCAACAGCGATTTAACGATCACGTTATCTCGGAATCGCCAATTTGTACGAGCGCAGCGGCACACGGTCTCTTTGAGTAACGAGGAACCTAACCAGCGCGACGTGAAAGAATATCGAATAGAAATGTCGTTGCCGATAAATGTCAGGCATAAACGACGACGTAAGCCTCCGGGCGTCTTGTCTCTCTTGCGTCACTACTCCGCTCTCTTCATCCCCCGTTCACCTTCGCGCATCGCGAAGTCGCTCAGAAGTTCATTCGCACGTGCAATAATTGCCTGCCCGTCGTCGCTCGGTTTCGCGATCGAAGCTAATTTGCGATAACGTCGTCTGTTATAATTTTCGGAATAAGCCATCATCGAAATCTCGATGGACAATCGCGCCCGAACGCAAAATTTCATTTCTCGATAAAAATCTCTCTCTCTTTACTTTTATACGTCAAGCTGACGTGTGCGGTAAAGATAAAATTTCGCGATGCAAAACATACTTCGTGCACACTGTCAGGCGACTTAACATTGTGTGTCGTAAAAAAGTATTTGATTAAAATACAATTTGGTGATTAACAAACTAATAAGTGTTTGATTTCTTCGTTTATATGTAATAACATGTGTCTCGAAAAAAAAAAGAGTAGCTTTGAGTAAATTCTAACGATTGTTGTTATTCCTACACATTTTTCCGCGCTAAATTGGGATTCACGAGGAGTTTACGAGCGGTCTCCAACGTAGTATCTTACACGTGTAATCTCTCTCCATATCGGCTTTAATTTGACAAAAAAGCGAAGGTTTTTTCCACCTGCATCGTTCGAGTTATTTCCAATATATTTCTTACGCGAGAGAACTTATATTACCGAGGGGGATGCTGCATCATACACACAGCCTGTACATATCCGGCGAGAGTTATCACGAACACAGAATTCACTTCTACCCCTTCCTCTCCCCCTCAGGCAAAGTTTGCGCAAACATGCAACTCTCTCTCGTGCTCCAGTGCTCCATCGCTTGCGCTATCAAGTCGGTCGAAAGCACGAGTTAAAACGGACCGGGAGAATACGTGCAAATTCCAACACTCGCTCGCGCGCGTGTTCGCATAATGAGATGTGTGCGCATACACAATCGCGGGAAAGGGAAAATTTATCGTTAATTCGGAAGCGAGAGCATCTTCGAACCGCGCGCACGCGCGCTCGCGCGATTGCTCGCCGCCTGTGAACGAGCCTTCGCTAATGCAGTTTGCCGATACTTGGATGAAGCGGGAACTTGTTATATCGATGTTAATTGATAGCGCGGAATACCCAATAAGGTTTATACGCGCCTCGAGATCGCGTATCAAAAATTAATTATTGCAACATATTCCTCCCCCGAAGTATCTTAAAATTACAATAATGCAGTATTCTATTTATAATTATTTTTTGTTATATTGTGTTGTACACAATTTTTTTCAATTTTTTCTTCATAAACGAATTTCTGACCGCACCGAAAGAGGATTCTTCCATTTTGAAAAATAAAACGAACGTAAAATAATGAGTAATATCTTCGCGTCAAACGCGATGTATACGAGAAAATACAAAAGAAACGAGAATTACACACTCGCTTGTATATATATATATATATATATATATATAGCTACACAAGTGTGTGTATGTAAGAGAAGCGCATAATGTCAGTATCGCGCAGCCATACGGCAGCCAGCGGGCTCTTCTCGTGCAAGCCTGTTTACATAAGTCCGATCCGGGCTCGTCGTCGTCGCCGTCGTTCTGCACACACCGCGGCCACAGGTGGGCATCTCACATACAAGCGTTTCACGCACGACCGTAGATATGTCGAAGAGCAAACCAGAGAACCTGTTCCCTCTCGGAGGTCCGTCCGGCGTGTGTGTGTGTGTGTGTGTGTGTGTGTATCTCGCGGGGGTCATCTGCGAAGTGCGCGCGCTCTCGACGGCGGAGGACACTCGAAAATTCGAGAGTACAGAGAAATCCCACTACCACCACAGACAACAACCGAGAAACGATGACGCTCTGGCGAGAGAGGACGGAGTAGGGAACGCACGATACGACGCTGAATTATCCTGCTCTTCGGAGTTTTTGATGAGACTGATAGCGGGACGCTGCACGAGGGCTTGCACAGAGAAAGTCTATCGCTTTAACCTTTTTTTAACCGTACGAACGTGTGCGTTACCGAGTTCTCGACAGTATTAAATTCATTTTAAAAACAAGTAAAAAAAAAAAAAAAGAAATTAATTCGAAAAGAGCGAGGTCTACGATAACACTTTAGAGAGATAAGACTAGAAGATGAAGTTGATCTCGAAGACAGAAACCGTCGGCTCGAGGAGAAAACGCTATATTTCCTCCGAGATTTGTTCGGATAACGAATCTTGTCGCGGTCAAATGAAATATTCACGAGACTTCTCCGCGGAGAAAGAAAAGCACCGAGGATTTTTTTTTTTTTTTTTTTTACAACGCCACAGAAAGCGAACCGCTGCGGAAACTCAGAGAACATCTCAACTGACCGGACACGAACATTCATCAATCTCGCGTATGTGGGCGATGTGTGTCTTGACGAATCCGAAAGTTTTGTGATCAAAGTGAGGCAAACAGAAGGACCTATGAAGCACATATAGCTAACCCGCTCGACGATCCTCGATGATGAGGGACGAGACCGCTCGAGTATTTACATCTCTTTCTAAAGAAAAAATTCGGTGATGGTGAATATGAAATTACGGCGCACCGTTAGCGAGACTGACAAAAATAACGTTAAAGATAAGAAAATATAAGAAAATGTCATTTTGAAGTTTGGAACGTTTGTCGAGCGAAAAAAAGCCTATACTTCGACAAAAAGATTTCGAGCCTTCTTTTGTGGCAAAATTTTTTCATCGCGGAATATATCTATTGACATGTAATAAAATTGTTATTTTTTGAAGCAATGGTCTGTTATATTATACTTATATATGTTATATTCATTAGTGTAGATTGGTTGAAAATATTTTAGTATGGGAGATATATAATATTAATTTCTCAAGATTTAGTTACAAAGTAATGTGGTAAAAGTTTTTGTTATACATTACACAAAAAAAACTCAATAGACGCAAAATTTACTTTTTTTTTGTCGCTCGACAAACGTTTCGAACTTCAACGACATAAAAACTTGATTATTTAGAAAGAGAGAAGAGAATTTAAGTAGAATTTATTAGAGTCCGGTCATTATTGTGTTTTTACATGGCACCCCCGTGGTTTCTGTCCTGATAAAGACACTATATTTCTTATGGCGAAAATTCTTCTTCCCTATAAAAAAAACAGACCTATTACGGGAAGTTGAGGTGTTTAATAGCTTGTGCGGGAAACTTTGTTACATAAGTCTTTTACACCGAGCCATAGAAATATCAGCGGTGAATTGCATCGTTCTCTTTATGCGTCCCATGAGAACTTGTTTCCCATTTCGAATTTGCCCTACAAAGCTTGACAACGAAAAGTTTAGTTTTAAAAGTACATTCTGTACCGGACACGCACCAAAGCAACAGAGATTTCGTGGCAAATGCGCGTGTTTTATACCCCGCAAGTTTTAGATAGGTTTCGTTCGGAGGGTGAAAAAGTTCGAAATACTTCCGAGCAGTTTATCCCGCCAGACGTTTCGCGAGGATTTGCAAGGTGACTTTGTTTTATCGAAGATAGCAGACGCGAAACTTCGGCGAAACATCCTCTGTCTCGCAGCGCGCGCGAATGGTGATCTTTTTTTTTTTTTTTTTTTTTTTTATTACGCGGAATCATCGATACCAACTAACATGCGTTGCGTATTATTTTTCTTGCATATTATTATACGTTGTTTATATTTTTCTATCTTTTCATCGCAACAATGCAGAAAATAAACTCGCGCGCGCACAATGAGTTAGTTTCTCTCTCTAAAATTTCTCCGTTTACATTTAGGAAACGATACTATTGTGAAGCGTAACTTTACGAACGTAGAGTTTTTTTTATCAAATATATAATCTCACTCTGAGGGGGGAAGGAAAGGGGGGCGCGCGCAAGAACTTTTAATTAGAATTTTGATCCGGTTATAATATACAATACCGAGAAATACCGAGGAAGTGAGCGAGTGAATGTTAAAAGTCATTCTCCGGGCTTAAAATAAACGATTTCGATATGGAGACCGGATAAATCGACGGGGTGCAAGCTGCCGCGACGAACGAATCTCATTAACGTTACGAACCGTGGCGCGGCTTTTGAGACACAGACCATCTCTAAGGACGCGCTGCATTATGACCTGAAAGTATATAAACGTTGCATATATGCACACGTTTAAACTAGACTAGAACGCTTTCCCATCTTTTACGAGGCGCTTTATCTCGGTGGACTTCACGACCCGACACCACATTACGCGCGCCACATACAGATTTTACAGCTCCGTTCACACTGAGACCACGCCGTTTTACGAGGTCCTCCATGTCCGATCGTCTAGCAAGTCTAGCTTCTTCCTCGTCGCCGGTGGTCTCCACCTTCCAACCCGACGAAATATCAGGAAAACGAGATTGTTCAGGAAAACGCTTCATCATCGCGAGATTTCTTCGAAATCTCCGTTATAAGTCGTGGTACAAGTACATTGCGTACTTACACAGTTAAATTCATTTTTATTGTCTATTGTGATCAAAATATTTTCTTGATATTTCAAATATACTTTGAGACACGAGATAAACTTTTTAATATATAAATTAATACAAATCGCTGTCGTAAGAAAAACCTGAATGTCGTCGAAAAAACTATCGATCTTTTTCGCAATCGAGACGTTGTCATGGATTCCGAACGTGTTCATGCGAAAAGTTTCGGATCGACCGCGATGCCGCGGCACGTACGACACCACGAGGGATCGCGGAGAAGCGATCCAGCGCGACGGCGGTTCAATCAACCTTGTGTACACGAAGGGATAACAATTTGCTGACGCGCACGTGTCGTCTGAAGAAGGTGGAGATCAACGGGAATGGAAGGAAAGGTCGAAGAGAAACCGGTCTGAGTTATGAATGCGAATTTCTTTCGCGAGCTGCGCCTGATTACGGGGGTGGAAAGGAGAAAAAAGCGGGGCGAATCGTGGAGCACGACGGGCTTTCGTCGTGACGCGAATACATCAGTCGCTCGCTCGCCGAATGCGTGTCTCGCATGGGACCTGCGGCTTTCCGAGCGCTTACGAGATAGAGAATGGCCTTGAGAGGCTGAGAGAATCGAGAAAGGTCTGATTATCATGAAATATAACGAAAATATTTCGTATTCCTCTTCAATTGAATTTTACTGAATAGAGGATTTTTTTTTGGAGCAAATAGGAGATTCAAAGATAATATTGCAAAAAAAAACATGTATATTTATATATTTTATATCTATATATTTTGCAATTTTAGATTAAACTATTTCCGTAATATGAGGGATTTCCGTGAAAAATTGCACAAAAAAATATTGTTCACGAATTTCACAAAGAATTTATCTCGAATATTTTTCAGTAGGGCGAAAACACCCTATATACCAGTTTGATAGCGCCATTTAATCCCAACAAACTCATTCACGAGCGTGCCTGCTTGCATTCCGTATGTCAAGGGGGCGGTAGATTATTTTCCCATCGTCCCTCTATCGAGTCGCGCCGATATCGCGCTCGATCATTCATTTGTGAAGACGGCCGGCGATTCCATGCGAGGTCTCTCATGGTGATTGCTTTATTGAATAACCGATCCACGGATGGCCGTCACGCCCAAGCCAAGGGGGAATTTTCGCGAAACTCGGCTGCCAAATGAGCCGTGAATCCTCTAGGATATGGCGGAACGGAGTGCTTCTGGGCGCGCGGTTTCATCGATCGGAAAAAAAGTTTATCCGCGAGAACGGTGACGAAGGATAATTCGATCCGCCTGGAGTGCGATTCCCGAGACGATGAGTGAGATGAGATACCTCCGTCCTCGCGATCATGTCCCCAGCAAAGTTTAAGCGTTTCAAGAGCAAGCGGTTTTTCCGAGTCGCGAGGACGAAATCGGAAATCGAATCGACTTCGCGTTATGACGAGAAAGTTGAATTTTATATTGGCAATTCGGCGCATAGAGAGACAATCCGCGCGCGTCTCGGCTGCAAAATTACAATGGAGTTAATTCGACTCTCGGGAATAAGTTTTTGATAAAATGGCGTTAAAGAGAATTGCGCGCGCGCGCGTGTGCTAATTAAAATCGAACTTTGATGTCAGAATATTAATTTATCTCTTGCTAATTAATTAATATTCTATTTCTAATATTAATATTTCTTTTATTATACAAATTATATTTAAAAAAACATCATTTTCATAATAATCATATAACGGGAAAAATATCTAACGTATTGCGATCAAATTTTGTACGAGGATTGTATACACGTCCGACACACCGGCACGTATGTATCTTATGTTACTTTCTCTGCGAAGATTAGAATCGCGTTTAAATTCCGCGCGGAAATAGCGCGAGCGGTAGTTAAATTCTGCCGGACAAAAAAAAGTCGTGTACGCGGTGTTATCGCGAGATCCCGGGGCAATCCGCGGAGAAGAGAAAGAGAGAGAATCCGCGGAAATTTATATATCACGGAGCGATGATACGATCTCCCGCCTCCTCCCTCGCGAACGATCTTCCGCTCCTAATTTCATCTCCGGCGAAAAGCCCTCGTTCGTTCGTTCGTTCATTCGCTCGCTCGCTCTTTTCTTATCTTCGTCGGCGATAAATCCGAAACGAGTCATGTTCACGGACACACAGAAAGGTGGGAATAAACGCTTTGTGGCCGCCGCGCATCAAGAGCCACCGTGATGCGGTCAGCTTTGATCTCCTCGGAGGTGAGAGTGGAAAAAAAAAGCCTCGATTCACTTCCACTGCTTTGACCCGCGCACATTCTCGATTCCCGTCAATCTATCCGTTCAAAGACTCGCCAAGGAACCCCTCGATTTTCTACTCCTTCTCCTCTCTTGTATTTGAGATAAAAAAGATGAGGAAGAAAATAAGCCGGAGATGGAACAAGGAAGGCACACGCGATGAGGCGAATACTCGAACTTGAACGAAACGTCGAGGACACGAGAAGCACGAGAGGGGAACCTGTTCGAGCTTCGATAAATCGACGTACAACCCCACCACATTCGGCTCGGAGGAGAGGAAGAGTTTACTCGAGGGAAATCAGCTTGATAATCCGATTAATAAATTGGCCGGCATCCATACGCCCGCCGTGAACATCGATTTCGTTCTCAATTTAATTGGTCACCTTCGTTGCACGGTTCATAGTTTAATAATGTCCATTGCTTTCCCGATTGCGCATTTCTCGGGAGTGGTGATTCTTGATTTTAGATCCGAATTACACTCCTGATTAAGCATTCGAAAGCGTGCGAGACGTGTATATTCTTTATACAACGTGCAAAATACTCTTCTCTGCAAAAAATTATCTCTATTCATTTAAAAGATGATAAAATATTTCTTTTTAATAAGTGCGTAAAATAAATAATGATCTCTTTGATCAAGGCAAAAGACTGTTTGTAAACAGTGAAGAGATGTACAATTGTGTCCGTTTAACAAGACGAGTAAAATCTTTAACGCGTTAAATAACGTTGAACTCGATCAACTCTATGCAAATCTTTCTCTACTAAACTTTAAACTTACATCATAGTAACTGCAGCTCGCTCTTCATTATCGTTTTAATAGCGCGCTGGACGTTTCGCAGTTCGGACTTATAATTAAGCACTTACGTATTAAAACCCTTTCACCGAGACGAGATGGACGAGAGACGCGGCGATCTTTCTCTTCGTTATTTTCGGCACGTTGAGGCACATCAACGGGACACACCCGTATCTGGGACCGGATGCCCGTGATGCGCGGCAGTCTGTCGAAATGGGAAGAGTGGTAGTGATGATAGTGGTACCCCGCGAAGTCCCGTGGAAGGACGTGGGCCGAAAGTGACCACCAAATGGCCCATGAGCTACCCGCTGCGAGAAGAAACAAGTGGGCGAATTTCGACATGCAAATTCGGCCTCCGGATCCGTCTCGCATTCTCTTCGTTCGCGATCACGAGCCGACAAACCCGATCGTCGGGATTTGATAAAGACCCGCTTATCATCCGCGAACTTTTGCGCAAACGCGACGGAGACGAAAATTCGCTTTTATGTAAATAGCGCGGAGAAAGAGCGCGGCGGAGTTCGACGCAAATTGCTGACTAGCGCAAATTCACAATGAAATCGGCATAATTGAATAGAAGAGAAGACAAATCTCATTAAAATCATCTTACGTTAATCAGATTAACGCTAAATTTTTATTTTCACTACTATATGCTACTTTTGCATGAAGTGTCGTCGTGTCGATTTAATCAATCATCCGCTTTACGTGTGTTTTTCGCAAAACGTTGAACGCATATGAAAGCGTGTCAGCGGGTTTATGGATTATCGATAGGTCGCGGCGCGAGTGCGATGGCGTCATGTCACATTTTTAGTAATTTAATATGGCAAAATTATTATATTGAATATCGAAATCCATTACGCGCGTCGTCGGAAATTTACAGAAATAACTCTGTCAGCTTGATAATTGCAGGAGAAATTTATGGTCGCAGCTTTCAAAAAAATGTGAAACATTGACAACTGATGCTTTATGTATTTTTCACGTAGTGTATTTAATGTTTTGAATTGCTGCCAAAACAAATACGCGCGTGTCAATTTTGTAGTTTATCTATTTGAAGAAAATAAAATTGAATACTTTTTATTGGAAAAAAACTTTTTACGGACTTTTATTGGACGATATTATGATTGACGCAAATTATGTTTCATACATACAAGTTTGTAGTACTTTGTACTTTTCTTGTCGAGCGGCCGGAAACGCGCAATAAATTACAACGGTTAAACGGACGTCGCTAGAATAATTGCGTGGAAACGGAACTCGACTTTATCTGTGAAGAAGAAGAAGGTAAAACGAAGTCGTTGGCACGAAGTCGAGCTCTTCTCTTAGGTCTTCGTCGTTTGCGTTTACTTTAATTTCCGCACCACTCTCAATTTACATCGCCGTAATCCTCGCAGTGTACAGAGATGTTTGCCTCTGTGTAACAGAAACGTCGCGACTGTCTTCTCTTTGGTGAAGGTGGTAGAGTATAATTTTTCTGTTTACGAATACCCGCGCATAATTTTGCTTAAATTAAGCAAAAAGTTTTATTCCGTCTAATAAAATGCAAATTTTGATATCTTTACGCTAGATGCAAAAATTGTATAAATATACGCTAAAATTGTATAAATATACGCTTACCTAAAATTTTTGATATACGGGAAAGCGGTAGTCAGAAGATAGCTTGTTGTTGGTTTTAATTGCGAGTGACTAAAAAACAGTTTTATGTGAAATAATTTCCACAAAAAATAAAAAAATACTTAGATGTTCAAGAGTAAGCAATTTTTAAACTACTCCGCGATAAATTATCGATGACAAAACAATTTAAAGCAATTTAGAAACTAACATGTGCATTGTGTGGAGTAACGCTAATGCCGGGGATAAACGTTATTTTTTATTTTCAATATTAAACCTATTTATTTGTTTGTTCTTCTCTCTCTATTTTTCGATTCTCAAGTATATACGAACATCGGACGTTATCCCGCCAGAGTCCTCCGTCGCGCGATCTCATCTCGAACAGAAAATGCAAATTCGGCACATGCACCGGCATTTTGTAATTATGATCACCGGACAGCGCCGGGACCTCGTGTAATCTGATATCCACTTTCATTCCATTATAAAATTCTAATTAGTCGCGCGGGATTTATGCCACCTGTAAGAGGACATCCGCTGTCCATAAAGATTCTTATCTGGCCACCCATCTCCGAATCTGAATTTAACTGAGTTCGAGATAGTGACTTCTCCTCCTCGGGTCGAGAGCTGCTGCGTGATGTCGTGTCGCGACTTGTAGCGCTTTCCGAAATAAGGAAGGAATCCGCGCGTTAATCGGATTACGTCTATCGAATTAAACCCCAGCACAGTTATTTATATTGAGATTATTTCCTCGATAACTCTTTGTTTCTTAAGGTTATGGATGTTAAAATTCTTCTCATCTGATTAAATCTGTCTTTCCGCAAGTGGATCCAATTCCATTCGTATATATATAT
>QVOB01019963.1:0-20823 GCA_014839585.1 Pseudomyrmex concolor | reverse complement strand
CGTACTTTTTGAAAAGTACGAAATGTATGTATTTTTTCAATCAACTGTTCGCTACGCAAAAGAAATTACTTCGGAAATTTATCTACATTTTGCGCCGCACTTCGGTCCGCGGCAACGATCGCATTTTGTCTTTGAGGATTATTGTTACGTAACTCCGTGCGAATCAGCAGATGAGTGACATAAGAGATAAAGAACGGAATGAATTACGAGGCCAAATGTAAAGCGCGTTCGAGTAGTTACGCTTTTTTTTTTGCAAACGAATTGAATTACACTTTATTGATTGCTATTTTTATAAGTATTAATAAAAGTGTGTAAATTTAATACTTTTAAAACATAGAAGCGTGTTTGAATGAAAACCAATTCAATTCGTCAAAGATAAAAAAAAAAAAAAAAAGTGTTTCCATTCGAATCGCCGAATCTATATATTTATATATGTGATGATTGCAAAGAGGGAATATATGACATAATGGACTGCGTTAATGATAATTCTAGGCACGTTCACTGAGAGTAATTTTCTACATCGATATTAATAAGCTGGTCAGTAAACTCCTTACGTAATATTATAATATATTGTATAAGAAACAGATGTGATTGTTTCTTTTGTCATTTTTTTTTATGTAACATATATAACGTGTATGTGAAATATTTCAGGAAATTAAAGTAATATATTGGATCGATGTTATAATAATTGAATCATCTTTTAAATTTCATTATGTTCGATTACTTTTATAATTTATTCCCGGCAATTAAAAAATAAATCACTCACTCTAAATTAATACTTATCAAATACTAGATAAATAATGAGATATTCTAAATGCTATCTATCACAATGACGTGGTATAAATTTTTAAAAAGTTACCTTTCAAACCGCAGACAAGTTTAAAAGTTATTGCGCATTATTTATACGTGTATACCATAAGAGCGTCACAATCTCTTTTCAATCTCTTCAACGTTGTTGTAACATAATATTAAATTTTGTACATACTCTTTGCTATTTCAAAATGCGTATTCTTGCCAGTAACAAACTTCTTGTAATCTGATCGTGATTTGCGAGAAGATACACTGAATCTCGTACGTGCCTTATTAGATCGAAAGTCACTGGAGATTGCGTTGCGTCACTTGCTTTATCTCCGCATGATGCATTTGCGTATTACAATTTCTACAAAATATTTATAAATATTGAGAAACGAATCGGTGAAAAATCTAAAGGCATGTATGAGTTAATGATCATAGCTGAATTGGTTGCGAGGAACGGATTTCGAATCACGATAGATTAACGAAGTAAACTTATGAGAAAGTTATATATATACATATATATAAATACATATATATATTGTATTCTATTTCTCTATTCTTGTACTCTATCATTTTTGTACAGAACTACGCATTAGATTAAATAATAGTAATTATTCAATGTATAGTAATATTGGATTCTGGTCGTCGTCGATCAGATGTGAGCGAGCGAGATTTGATATTTTTATAATTCGCGAGTACAAATCTGCGAATTGACGAGTATTACTGGCGAATTATCGATTGCATTAATTTAATTTTTTAGTGCAGTGATAACTGACAAATGACTTTACTATCCAAAGTGCAACTCTATACTGTACTGGAATGCTCACTGTTTTCAGATAACGGCTAAGTATTGTGAAAGATAAAGCTTGCTTTGTTCGCTTAGTTGAATTCACCGCATCTTTCAAGTGTTGCCGACACAACGACAAATTCAATTTCAACTACAAATAAAATAACGAGTCGTTGATTTAGATGTGTAGTATTAATTGATCGTAAATTATATAATTTTTTTTTTTTTAATTTGAATCAAATTTAATCTCACATTATTTTGCAAGTATTTGTGTGAATATTCTAGTATAATATGGAGTTTACTCCAAAGTATATATTAATTACTGTCTGTTTTCATTTGTTATATTAGTTCACATTTCAGATTCGACTAAGTATATTCTATTTACAGGTGCGGCCACGTTTATGCAAACATTATCTTTCTTTGTTGAATAGTTTAACATCATCAGGAATGTGTTTAACTGTCTTGTTCTTTTTTGTTTTTTTGTTTTACCGAGAGAAAACATAATTACAATTCTCAAAGATTGCAACTTGTATACGCGTGGCTTCGTTAAGTTTTAAATCGTATCTCTGTGATGTATGTTACGTTAACTGTCCACAAAGATTTTATTGTTATTATCCGAATCGTCACATTTTTTCTCTGGCACAATGATTTATATCTCTCTATAATCTTTTAGAAGTTTTGTAAATATTATATCCTGTTGTGTGGGAGCGCTGATATACCAATGTTTGATATATTTTTTATCGATAATAGAATTTTTATTGGACATTAACGCAGGCAGTAGCAGCGTTATTTTAAACAAAATGTCTCTCTGTGTAAAACACTTTTTAGTTATAATTCTTTTTTTTTTTCCTTACAGAATTTCTCGACTCGGTCTTATAATGTCAGATATTCCGTTGCGTAATTTATGTGTCATTTGTATTATAATAATAATAAAAAAAAAAAAAACATTCTACAGTTGCAGAGCTTTCTTTCAGATGCTGAGTTATTACTTGAAATGTCAGAGAGTTAGTTAGGAGACGGGAGAAGAGGAAGGGGCGAGAAACAACAATAGTGAATGTATTTTCTTACTTGTTTATTTCGTAAATATCGACATAGTTTTAAGACAAGGTGTATACGCTCAGGAAGACTCATCCGCTAGTAATATCTATCAAGATTCGACGATGGAACTTAATGTATATAGTTTTCCGTAAAAAAAAAAAAAACAAAAAACGTTTATTTCGAATTTGCAATTTATTTTGAACGTGCACGAAATAGAGTCGCATATTTATTTACAAGATACAAAATTCATATTCAACGCTTCTCTGAAACTCGAATAGAAGAGAGAGATTTGAATTTTGACGCGGTGTGCATTAACGTCGCAAAATCAAACCGTTATATTAGATGATATTACGTTTCCATGGTTTTTCATCATGTAACATTGCTAAAGGAAACGTCGAGCTGTATCGTATTACGCTACAACATTTGCGTTGTATTACATTATCGTAGTTGCCACGTAGAATTTCTCTCCGAGCGAAGATCTCGGAACGGATCATCCGCGATCGCGTTTTTTTTTTTTTTTTTTTTTTTTTTTTTTTTTTTATTCGTGAGTAATGATGAGTACATATCGATATGAATATTAGGATGACTAACATCTCATTATTACACGTCTCGCGCACACTTTTCCTCGCTGTAAAGCGTCTTGTTTTTTTTTAAATGATCTCGTCTTTTTTCTCGCAGTTGTTTAATTTTCGATAAATAATTTATAATTTTAAAAACCTCGTCTCTCTCTCTCTCACGCGTACTACATTAATATCTAGCTGAATTGTTTACTGATTATTATTTTCCCTACCCTCGGAGCGACGCGACGCGTCGAGGTGTGTCGCGCGTTCTTTGGAATGAAAGACACTGATCATCCGATTGCAACAAGGGCTACAAGTAGCGTCGAAGTGACGTGATGTCTGTTGACGGAAAGTCAGTTTCATAAAAGAAAGAAGAGCGTTTCTTCCGTGAAAGTGTCTTTCCTAAGTAAGTGAGTCGATCGGTGGCAGTATAAATTAGTCGTTTATTCTCTCGCAAAGCCAAGGATGATACGCTCCGTGAAAAATTATATTTTCGAGCGTTTTGTCCTTCGAAGTCTCACATCGTCATTGTGCGTCTTGTCAGTACGTGGTGTACTCCTGCCACGGTCTGTTCTGTCTGTACTGCGGCCCGCTGACCTGTATCGCTTCCGGCGTTCTGTAATACAACGTCCGACTGCGGTCGTTATTGATATTCGTCGTCGGCAAGAACTGCGTACTCGGAATGAAAGGCTTCTGTTCCTGATGTTGCGGTTGTTGTTGTTGTTGATTGGTCCTGGAGAGCTTGTAATTGTTTTCGGAAGGCTGTAGCATGGCGTCTCTGCCCAGGTGTTGTCGATGAAGCGGCAGGACGAATCCGCTCGGCAGGTTGGCTTCCTGAATCAGAGTCGGCGTCAGTGCGTCGTTCAGAGTAACGTCGTACTCGCTCTCAGGTATGTCCTGAAGACGATGCGTCACTTCGTTGATCCTCTGCTTGGCTCTGTAGTTGTTGCCCGGTCCGGTGGGTAGATCTTGAAAATCTTCGCTCTTGTACGTCGAGCTGTAGATGTTCGGCGTGGTCTCGACGGTGGGAAGTCGAACTTTGTTGCGAACGATCGGTGATCCCGAGGACGTTGGCACGTTGCCATTGTTCGCGTGATTGTCGCTCGAGTAGTTTTCCGTCCACTTAGGCGTGAGATTATCTCCTTGATGATTGCGCGCGTCGTACGATTGATTTTGAGTGGAGTATCCTCCGGAGGAATTCGACAGGTTCTCCGTACCTCTTGAGACTTCCTCTTCGTTCTTCTCTGTCGGTCTTCGTAGCCCGGGTCTGGATATCACACTATCGTATTCCTCCTGCCATTGTTTCTTCTGAGGATCATTCAGAACGGTTTTATAAGCGTCGTACGGCTTGTTGTCTGGTTTCAGATGTGATTCCTGATTATTGATATTTCTATTGTCTTCTTGTTCCTCTTGCACGTAATAAGTCTTTCGTTCGTTTTCTTCTTCGGCGTCTCGCTGATCAGACAGCGCTTCTTCCTCTCTTCTAGGCGGTTGTGGCGCTTTAGAACCGACCAAGGATAATCCTCTCGGATTAGAATTACCGCCACGGGACGGCAGGAAAGGCCTCTTCACTATCCGAACGGTGGTGCGAGGCGGAGGAGAGGACGGTGGTTCCTCCAGCGGTTCGTCGTAATATTCCGATGAGTATTCCGCGTCGGAGTACGCGGCCTGATGATCTTGTTCGTTTCTACCTTCTAAGGTAGAAGAAACCGAGTCTCTGTCTTGGTAATCCACTTGTTGAGGCGGTCTCTGAGATTTCTCCGACAAGTTTCTCTGATAATCCTGACCGTCACTCGCTGCGCGACCAC
The DNA here is from genome assembly GCA_014839585.1 of Pseudomyrmex concolor. Classification (NCBI taxonomy): domain Eukaryota; kingdom Metazoa; phylum Arthropoda; class Insecta; order Hymenoptera; family Formicidae; genus Pseudomyrmex; species Pseudomyrmex concolor. Next base: position 15,835 of record QVOB01019963.1, on the reverse strand, counting down.
CACTTTGCGTTTGAATAGGTCTAGCCGGTCGTTCCGAATAAGATGGCTTTTCCGGTTGATCGGTCACCACGTCTTTGGACTCTACCTCGGATTTATAATGAACGAGCTGTTCCGGCAAGCAGGTCGTTGTAGTCGTTGTGGTGGTGGTTGTTGTAATCGCTTTCTCAGTTGTTCTGTCGTACGAGCTCGGTCTTCTTGATACGACCTCCGTAGTGTCCGACAAATCCTTCGATCTCGAAGACGATCGCGATCGTTCGCCGTCTCTCTCGCGATCGAGAAGCCGCGGCGAGTACGGTCGCTCCTGCCTGTCGGCATCCTGCGATCTTCCACGCGAATCGCGATCCGCGGATCTCTCGGGATCCTGCGATCTGCCTCGGTCACGATCCGGCGATCCGCGATCCTTGCCGCGATCTCTGCCTCGGTCTCTGTCACGATCGTAATAGCGATCCCTCGAGCGATCTTGATGTGTCCTGAGTCGTACCTCTTCTGGCGGCGAATGATAACGAGTCCTGGAAAGATCGTTAATTCGCTAACTAATATTATTTATTTTACAATCGTATTTCGATTCTTCTTGTTCATATATATTTTGCATTCTCAGAAAGAGATCACGCGCTGTATCTACTGTTCTTTTCGCTGTATATCAGTTGTCGGTGTCGTTTACCTTACCTGAAGGGGCGATCCCGGTCTCGAGTTTCATAAAAGTCTCTGTCTCTGTACGCGGGCCTTCTTCTGAGCGGTCTTCTGGGCCTAATGTCTTCTAACTCGTCATCGTAATAATCATCTTCCACCAGATCTACCGGTCGCCGTCGTGGCTCCTCTTTAAATTCAATTTCGACACGTTGAGTTCGAAGAATTTCAAGAATTCAACCTTTTCCAAGATGTTTATCAGTTTTACATACCTGTTGGTTGTACGGGAGTGGTTTTGTACGCGTATCGATCTTGCTCCGATATCGGCACCGGTCGTCTAATCTTAGGCGGTGCTCTCGGTCGCGAGTAAACCGAACTGCTTGGCGCAGCCGGTTTCACGAGACCTTCGGAATTCGACGTCGCGCTCGCCGAAGGCGCCGCGGATTCCTTATCGTCGTAATCGTCTCGATACCTGGCATGAATAAGACACGATTGTTATAAAAATTAATTGTGTATCATACAATAAAATATTTAAGAGCTTCGATCGTCTAAAGAGAATCGAATTTTCACTTGTTTTGTCAAAATACCTTCGATCGTCAACATCCCTGTTTCTCGATTCCGTTCGTCTGTCATACGTATCTGAATCGTCCACTTCTCTCGACGACGATCTGACGCCCTGATCTGGATTTCTCCCCCGAGATCTCAAGTCGTCCTCCAGGGGATCCCTCAGTCGGGGAGGATCTCTTCTGTTTCCTCTGTTCGAGTACCTTTCGCGATCTCTATCATCTCTACCGCGCGGTGGCGACGGTGGCGGCTCTCTATCGCGGAAGTCACGATCGCGGTCCCGATCCCTGAAGTCGCGATCTCTCCTGTACTTCCGGTCGTCGTATTCGTATTCATCCCGGCCGGCGAAGTCGCGCGGACGACCGTATTCGTCGTCGTAGTAATCCTCGTCGTAATAATCGTAAGGTCTCCTTCTCGTCGGAGGAGGTCTTCGTCGGGGAGAAAGTCTGTCGCGTCGACCGGTCGGCGCGGTGACCGGCGCTACGGTCGTCGTGGTCGTGGTCGTTGTCGTGGTGGCTTGATAAAGAGCGTCGTTTCTGTGCCAGTACCTTTTGGAATTGGCGCAGTCGACCTCGGACACGAAGTGGCAGATGAAGGTCTTTTGGTCGAACGCCGTGAAGTTGGCGCACAGGAAGTCGTAGCGAGTGCCGAAGAGACAGTGATGGTAGACCTTGAAGCAGAGAGATAGCATAGCGATATAAAAAAAAAAAAAAAAAACAATTGCGCGCGACACGTTCTCCGTGCGCGAACGGAATTCTAAGAGTAACGTCATTAATCGTCGCCGCTATATCGACGATCATTAAGAATACCGAGAATGGATTTCGGCGAAACGGCACGAGCGTTTACGAAATCGAATCGATCGATGGGTGAAAGCGGCCGGCGAATTGGCGACCGCTGTCAAACTTTCGAGATTTTTTGAACGGCATTTGGATCGTTTTCTGGCATCGTGTCTTCGCGACGTCGCGAAATTCCGTCGTGTTGTCGCCGTTTTTCGAAGTAAAACAAAACGTCGACGACGCAACGGCGGTCTCTAACACACGTGTGTGTGTGTGTATGTGCGAGCGCGAATAATTGCATTGCTCGCGTAAATGTGCATTCTGCGGTGCCTCACGCACGATGCTCGCGTTTGTGTGCGAGGCGTTGTATTATCTGGAACGCACAAACGCCCGCGAATTATCTGAGAGGGGAGGGAAAAAGAAAAACTATCTGGAAATCATTCAGAGCACATCCTTTCGGCAAGCGTTTGGCATCGTTTCGCTGAGATTCTCCGTGGAAAGAAGAAGTTGGCTCGTCTTCTCCAATAATAGATCATGAATCTTACTCAACTCTCCATGCAAATGTCAGATGATCATCGAATGCCTAATCGCGTCTAATGAGACTCACGCGCGTATGCGGCTTGGAGTCAATCTCAGTGCAGTTAGAGAGTCGCTGCAACGGCAAAGCATATTATCTTTGTTTTCAATGTTTGTTTTATCCTCTAGTCCCGGACGTGAAATTAAATATTTCGCGCGTGCGGCGAATTCCTCTGATTAATTGTTTCAAAGATTAAAATAAAATTTAAATTTTATCTTCTATAATCGCCGCGCGATTACGTGTGTAATAATTTCTCGGGACTTATCTTCAGAAATTCCCGGTTTACGACAGTTTCGACTTCGCGAGGAATTTACGGTGGAAAGTCGACGAGGTAAAATGACGAGAACTTCCTTTCAGCGAGATGCGGAAAACGAATCGCGGTTGTTTGCATGAGAACTAGCGCCGGAATTATTCAGAACGCGTCCTTCTTTATATCGACGAGAGAGAATAGTTTTCGCGCGATCTCTTCGACGTTCAACGTCGGTCGAATTCCTCGTCGCCGAGGATTAATCGCGATGAGAACCACGTTGCAAATTCGCCCGAGGCCGCGAAAAGGCGTGGAAGAAAATAATCCGACGTGATTGCGAATCATTTCCCGACAGGAAGCCGGGACGGATATTAATTGCTCATTTCCCAATTTCTCTTTTCCGCAACAAAAAACTTTTTGCGCGATGACGTAAATTTGCGTATATTTCTTGCGCGACCGACGAACCTTAATATATTTGCATGACAATCGTCCATTCGTTCTGCAGCCCCGTGAAAATGATCGATAAGAAAACCGAGCCGAGAAAAAGGGAGCTGCTTTTGCACAACTTTGCAATCGCTTTCACAATTCTAGGATTCGCGCGCACATGAATCGCACGACGCGGTCAGGGACGGGAAGCGTAGCGGACCACGAAAGTCCTCCGCGGGCTTCTTTTCGCAGTGACCTTGTTATTACGACCGGCAAAAGATGTTTTTCACTTTCAATATCGATTTCTACTTTCGGTTGCTCTTACAATCCACACGCGATATTATATATATTGAAAGATTAATCGGTTTGCGGATCAATTACTCGACAATTTCTGATCGCGCTGCTGTCACTTCGTAGACATCATGGTGAAATTTTGAATCTCGATTGATATAAATCGCCGTTACTTTGTTTTGCAAAAGTTTTATTTAATCGTGCTTGATTATCGTCGGGATTATAGTCTTCGTAATCGACCTAATGCGAACGTGCATCGTCGTGGAAAATCGGCGTATCATAGATATTACGTTAGATCTCGTGCGTCTGCCAGCCACGCAGTTATGATAATTATCGCGCTCGTGTGTGTACTATAATTACATCAGGACTGTAATTTGATTTTGTTGAGACGCGCGACGTTGAAATAAATTCCCGTCGATGATTTCTCAATCTCGGTCGTTTTCACGGGAACTCAAACCGGGATTCGCGGTGAAACGATTGCTCTTATAGCGATGATGATTGGTAAAAGTGTACTCAATCTCGATACGCGGCAATTTTTTTGCGTTTCGCATCCCGCGTCCGACGATCGGTTAATCGTGTCGTTGGGAATATCAGGCGAACTCGAGGATCATTGACACCTCGGATCATTGACACCTGTTGCGCGAAGGATGTACCACGCTGTGTCAGATCTTTCTTTAGAATCTCATTCAAGCGACGCCTGACTTCCGTCTCACCGGTAAGCATCGGTTCTTTTTGCCGGCGAAATAATATCAGGCTCTCGTTCGTTCAAATTGTAGACGTGGAAACCCTAATAAACGGATTTTAATTGGCGCTGACGCGCGTAATGAACATCCTCCGAAGTAGAACTTGGCATTTGTCTTTTTTTCTTACAAACATATGTTCTTTATCGATATTTTTTCGAAGGAGAAAAAAAAGGGGAAGGAAAGAGAGAGAAAGAATGTTATTTTTCTACGCTGTAAGTATCATTAAATAAATCACCTGACATTTGTGCGGCACGCTGGCGTAGAACCCATCGTGCAGACCGTCGCATTTGAAGTCAATATTCTCCGGTATGCTATTATAAAACGGATAATCACTGAGATTGTAACCGTTTAACTCGCGCGGTAGATTCGGATCCCATATGTAATCGATCTGCGGTATTCCCGTCAAGGTGTGCCCGGTCGTCCCGTTGGTTTCGGTCGCGACCGTTGTCGTCTGGAGAAAAAAACACACAGAATTACAATGAAAACTTTTCCACACACTATTGCTAGTAAGTGACATCGAGAATCTCAAAACTTCAAGATTTTTCTAACGAACGTGCTTCTACGTCAGTGCTGCGTTTTGTAAAAAAAAAAAAAAAAAAACGGCTTTCATTTCCTGCGCGGAAAACATGATCGATTTTGCTGTAATAATAATTTCCGTATCGTCTTCTGCAGAAAAGCGTGTCCGTTAGACCGGAATCTGATAGAAAAGTTATTTTACGCTTGAGAAAGCCGCAATATAATGTTTAGCAGCGATGAGCAGCAGCTTCGATTTGATGATGTCACGTGCGCTCGTTTTGTGTGTTAAGGTGAACCTGTCGCTCTCGTTGTCGCGAGTTTTAACGTTAATTGATGCCGAACTATTAACCGTAGTGGCGCCTCCGCGATGAGTTGACGTATCGAAATAGATTTACATAGCGCACACATAAACCATCTTCGTGATTTAGAACGCGGCGTTTATATCGCATTACCGCGCTTGTCAAAGCGACTGTTAGTTTTCTACGATGTTTTATACCCGATGTTGTATGTGAATCTTTCTTTTTATTCGCGAGCAAACGACGAACTGACGAAATATACGAACTGGGGTTTTGGTACACGTGTAATTACGAATCGTCGTGACCACGGCGAATCAATTTTGCAATAATACGAAACGAACGATAAACGATCGTGGTTTCATTCGCGTCGTATGTCGCGCGCGAATACGAACACGATCTCTCAATCTCTGGAATAGAAATTGAAACAATTTTGATCGAATAGCGATTTATTAGATGAAACAGAGACACTTTTTTTACGTAAGACGCGCATTGTTTCGTCAAGAATTACGTTCATTAAACAAACAAAAACAAAAAAAAAAAAAAATTCTCATCACGCCGATTTCAATCTCTAATCCGCGTCGCAATGTAACGTTGATAAATCATACATTGTTTTCGAGATTCATGTAATTACATTACGTCGTTAAGAATTATATTCATAACATTAGAAAACCGGCTACGCGCTGCCTTGTAATTTATTATTACAAACGCGGCAATTGTGTCGCAAGCGTATAATACGTACTTCCGAACTTGTATTGTTATTTTCTTCCTCGCGAGGCTCCTCCGTGGTGGTTGTGGTGGTTGTCGTGGTCGTCGTCGAGGATGTCGCGATTTTGAATTTCGGCCTGGTCTTGAGCGCCGCGGAGACCGCGTGGACCAATAATAATCCTAAAATGTGTAAAACAAAAAACAAACGGAAGATCTCGTTGAGAAACGTCGAGATTTAAAAAACCGCGCGAAATCACGTCGCAAAACCACGACCTGAGAAAGCAATCGCGCGTGCGGGTAAATAAATACAGGTCTGATCGCCCGAGGGGCATTGATGGCCCTGATGAGTCGTCTGGCACATTAAGGAAAAAGGCCACGCATCCGCGAATTACGTAAATCGCGGAGAAGAGCGTCGGTGTTGCAAAACGACTGGACGAGAAGTGTGGTGAGAACCCTGCGTAAGTGTTGCAATTTTCTCTCGCCGTGTGCGAGTGTGCATTCGGTTAGGTAATTGTTTCTCAAACGGATCAAGGCTGTCTATTGATCGTTTCCCTTACACGTTTTGTTGTTGATTTGCGATCTACATACGAGCTACATAGGTATATACATATATATATATATGACATAGACTTGTGATATACCGCATCAATCTCAGCGTTCTGAGGATCGCTTTCACTTCTCACTTGCTCTTTACTTCGTTTAATTCTTATTAGTTTTACCTTCAGTCTTATGTTCTTTATTTCGTATGTTTTTACACACCTAGTAGTTTACAATGGAAGGGAAACATATTTACTATTATGGCTCTCTCCGAGATACTGAATCATACTTGATTATTTTCAAGTAGTTCAAGGCTATTTCGAAAACTAACAGGTGAGAGACGTAAGAAATTAGTTCGCGGGCAAGTTACGTAGTTGGATCAAGAGTTTTGCCAACTTTTCCGAAGTCGCATAGTTTTGCGAATTCACCGAGAGATCAATTTAATTTGCATAAACACGTTGTACGATCTTTTAGGAAAAAAAAAATACAACCACAAGAAGAATTAATTCACCTCCAATTTAAGCAATAATCAGTTTAGAATGCAGTTGCTGATCGGATGACTGACTAAAAATTTTTATATGTGTTATAATCGCTACTTTTTGCGATCGTTCGCGCTGTGTCTCGCAATCGTTTCTCGCTCCCGTGATTTTCGATACGATTCTCGGAGCGTGGCGCGCACACATGCGGAAAAACGCGTTCGCGCCTTTGCGTCGCGGCGCGTTTAGGAAGGCGGCGGCTTTACGAACCGGAAAGTGGATGTCCTCGAAGGTGATGTTGAAAACTCTATCGTGTGTTGTGGGCCCGGTGACCGTATAACGGAATCATATACTTTTCCCGGACTGTGCGATCGATAACGAGCGCTCCGCGGCGGGTCAGCGTTGCATAAAAAATGAATTATGAGAACGCGCTCGCATTCCGTTTGTGGGAAATGTTAACGTGGGCGTGCCCTCTCCCCCATAAACGGTAAATCGGATTCCATGACGAAACCGCCGCTTTACTACCACCGTGTCTGCGGTATAAACAAATTGCCTCATCCAATTGTCTGTCGGCGACGCGGAGTCTCGCTATCGAATGGGAATGATCTGACATTTTCCTCCTACGAAGGGCGTGAACAGACACCCTCCTTTATCCTGGCGTCGTTAAAAAAAAAAAAAAAAAAAAAAGTAGTTTTACGATGCCGCGAAACGCAATTCACACGTTGTGTGCGAGCGGAGTTCGGCCCCGATGCGTCGCGATAATCAAACGTTACTTGCGCTCATCACTGCAAGTTAGTACGCGTTCCTAATTATCGTAAAACTTTTACGATGTCGTAAGAAACTCGAAGGTCTCAATTATTTCGTGACTTTTAAGCGGAGAGGCCTTTTAAAGATCTCGAACCGAACGGAGACGAGACCAAAATGTCAGAAAACATTCTAACAAACGCAGTGTCACATGACCGGTTCGAAACGTTCGAGTGGGTGTTACGGGCTGAGTTAAATTCGCATTTAAATCGCGCACGCTGCAAATAGACGTGAAGAAAAATTCCTCCTGTTTTTTTTTTTTTTTTTTTTTTTTTCTATCGGATCCCGAGTTCTTTATTGTCCCGATAAAACGATACTAAAGCTCGAGAGTATCGCCGAAGTATCTTGCGTCCCGAGTTTTTCGGACACTTAAGATTACACACTCGTCACACAAAGACAAAGGAGACGGTCCTCTTGACATTCACGACGACGGGTCCCCCCTTTCCTTCGTGGAATCTTTCTGTAAATCGCTTTTGCATACAACTATGGATGCATCGTGAATACCAAATGCGTTTTGATACACGATGAAAGATGAATATTTTATTTTTCACCTTCCCAGTCGACAAACGGTTTTCTTCTGCTCGGTTCTTTCTTTATTTTAAATGAAGTAAAAAATATATTTTTTACAAACTTTTAATTAAAAAATAGAGAAAAGTGTGGTAAAGTCTTCGCTTCTCTCTCGCACGCGAAACGGCAAAAATCTTCTTCGAAGCGGTCGAAAGTCTTTTTCTGTCAAGTATCTATTTTAATTTGGATTCCTCGCGTATCGTTTAATATCCCCGAATCGTCCGTTCGTTAATTTGTAAAAGGTGAGAATCGCAATCTCTGTGCGCGATGTAAAATCCCTGAAAGTGTGGAAGGTCGTCCACTTGTCTCTCCGACATTCCTCCCGTCGGAAAGTCCCAAAATACTAAAAGACGCGTCACGGGAGACCGCGTGAGCACAAGGAGATTCCTTTCTTTACGCATCGATAAACAGGATTTGAAGAAATAATAGGAATCAAGTAAAAGTGAATTCCCTGCTGACAAAAGCTTCGCTCTTTGGGGGAATCGGCGGAGAATCGCGAAACAGAGAATCCTCCGGCGGTGATGCTTACCGTACAGAGCGAGCAGCAGCAGCCGCCATCGTTTCTCCCGCATGTTGGCACTGCAACAAACAAATTAATTACGTCAACTAATAGAATTAGTTCGGTTTGTCTGGTTCAATAAAAAGACAGAGAGTCAAATTTCTTAACATACAAAAATAAGAAAGAAGGAACAATAAATAATTAAAATCTCAGAATCTAGCGCCGTTAAACATTTTATTTGATTATTACAGCAACTAATTGTGTCCTTCGCTGTATAATTATGACATTGTAATTTCGCATAATTTTCGTTAATAGAGTTCGCAACCTTGGGGTTTCGCGCTACGCTTTTGAAAACGTTAATTTTGTTTTTTTTTTTTTTTTATCGAAAATCTTCACGCAAGACGTCCCGAGGACAAGAGAGATTTCTACCGTTGCAAAATGTTAGTCAAATTCCTCGGGGTGTCAAGTGGCAATTGCATGGCACTGTGATCACCGATGATCAAAGCGGTGCCTTAGCACCGCCGCGGCGTAGACTCGCGAGCATATGGGAACGGATAGGAGAACTTTCTCTGTGCTGTCACACCACTGCTAACCATATAATGCAAGGATAATGCGAGTGTTATATAAATGTGCGATCACGTAATATCGGGTGTGATAGTCGCGGCTCTGTGAGCGTCTAATTATATTAGTCTCTATTGATGTTCTCGGAACATGCGCATCTAAAGAAACTTGCGCAGCATCGCTCGAAAGAGAGAGATTCTCAATGCGAATAATCGCGTGATATCCTTAGATTCGGTAACTCGGATAATTGCGCGGATTTACAGTTGCTGGAACAATAATTCTAAGTTTGTATCTTCTTTCTCGGGAAACTCTTGAATTCGGCGCATTACATTGCAAATTTCTCGCGTGATGTCGCGAAACTTATTTACGACTAGATTGAAAACGGTGTTAATTTTATCTTTGCTAAAAGTAAGGACGACCTTGATTTTTTCGTAGTTTCGAAGAGGGATAATTCACACTTTCGATAAATAAATGCGCTCGCCGCGCACATGACATTTTCAGATTTTACATTTTTATCTCGGGTATATAGTGAAAGTAACCTTGCAACTTAGTCAGTATCGCATTAGATTGCCAATCTTGGACTTGATGCATTTATACCATGAATGTACACTATGCACCTGTTACGATTCGTACAATTTGCAGTCGCGCAGTGGATAATGAGATTTGAATCATGGCGTGTAATCCTTTCGTTGTTTCGAAAAAAACATCGAGATTATATAAAACAAAAATCTTTATTGAGTTTTCGGTTGTTAAAAATTAATTATGACGAGACTTGAACGGGGAAAGGAATTTTCTCTCTTTTTTCTCTCCGTCATTTTCGACGTACTCCATCGTTAATTAAACCGAAAGGCGCCACCGGCTTCTCGAACGTAAGTAAATACACTCGTTCTTTGTCAGTTTGTGCACAGAAATGTGGAACGTTCGAGCCGAGCGTGCACACGCAGCTGAGCTGTACATGCTCGCATTAATTAAACGCTATCGCGCTCCAGTTCTCAAGCCGGATTCTTATCGTTTCTGTAAAAGTAGGAAAGAAAGAGAGAGGATGTGCGCCTCCCGTCGGCTGTATCTGCACAAGACCGCATTATTCGGTTACACAAGTTTTCGCAATTGCGCTTTTGTCTGTGTCACAAATGTGAACGAGTTCTCAAGCGCTGTGGGAAGGCGCCGCCTCAGATTACACAGGATCAGAACCTTATCCGGAAGCTGCGGAAAAAAACCTACGCACTGGATCTTAAAATAATAAGATTTATGAATAATAAAATCTCTGAATATTCAGAAAACATTTCGTGTGCTGAATTATTTATCGCGTTTTGTAATCGGGTGAGTGTTTGACACTTGTGTGTGTGTACTTTGCAATTCGCATTTTAACACTATCCGGAGAGAAAAACATTTTTCCCGATTTAAATCGGAGACTCGAGTAATTGTAATTTTTTTTTTTTACAACGAGCATTCCAGATGTAATATTTATGCATGCGTGTGCATAACAGATTTCTAATATTATCGCGCTAAAAATATTGTCTAGAGAGGAAACCGCTTACTAGTTTGTTATTGAATATACGAGAAACACGCGAGACGGAGATACGATCTCTCTAGATTTTTATCTTGCATCGAACGGTTTCCTTGTCGGAGATGTCTTCTTCATCGAGTCGCGCCGGAACGCGCGTTGCCCGTAACGTTACCTTACGGTAAAACTACATTATGTTACGACATACACGTAACGGTCATCCACGCGCTCGCGAAAGGTCACCGGAAGTGATGACTGGTACGACTAGTTGTCTGATTGATTCAACTTCTTAAATCATACTTCTTCGTGGTAGCAATGAAAGATAAACTTTAAAGATCCCACGTCTCTTCTCTATTTGAACAACTTGAGAATGTTCAATTAAAATTAAAATTAAAAACCTTTTTTAATAGCGTTTTAAATCTTTAATTAATAGTATCAAGGGTTTTGGTTTTCCATCAAAATATTCCATTTTTACGAAGAAATATTCCAAAACTATTTCGATGTTTTTTAAACTTACTTTAAAAGAAAGTTGTTTGTAAGAACAAATGGTGAACTTTACACATGCATCTTTCCGGTTGCGGTGAACAAATTTTTCACGCAAACAACACGACGCGGTTGTAAAACCTGACGTCCTTCGAAAGAGCGCGGTATGTCGAATCCGTGAGCTCTCATTTCTTCCGAGCTTAGTCGTCGAATACTTCAGGAATAATACATCGAGTAGCAACAAAGAAAACACACACGCCGATATTTATTGCAGCTTAAAATGACAGAAACCTGATTTTTAAAACTTCACTAAAAGACGTTACCAGCTAGGTGTGTCAGTCTAGACAAATCTCGCGACATGGTTGTTTTGTTTTTTTTCTTTTCAAAATATATTTCGATAAGATTGTTAAAAGTTTTAACGAGAATAATGTAAATTCATGTCACACAAGCAGACTCCGAAAAAAGAAATGTACGAGTGATATTTTAGGCAAGAGATTGTGCAACTTGTTGCGAGATTTAGCAAGCATCTATAACGACATTCGAATTTAAATGTTACATAATGTAACCGGTGGTGAATGACATTTAAAATTTATCGAAGTCTGCGTCGTATAGATAAATATTTTATTTTAAACAATTTTTTCTCTCTGCCAAATTTTAATGGCAAATATCAAAGCAATGATTAGAAAAAAAAGTACACGAATTTATGCAATAAAACACACTGTAAAAATACTACTGTGTAACAAATATCTTTTCTTTTTTTCTAACAATCCTTCGAAGAAAGGAGTTAGTCAGATCTCAGAGAGCGGAATTGTAGGTATCTTGTAAAACGGATCTGCTTAAAATAGACGCGGATCCATCAGTTGAACAGATCGGTCACGAACACCGCTTCTCCTCTCGCCATTCTAATCATGACGCTCGTGCGAAGATATTCGTTACATTAGTTACAAGCATCGGCTTGCCTTGTAAGTAGAAAGTGCGTGATTGTGCAAGGCAAACATATGCAGAGCAAATGTTAATAATTGCAACCAGGAGCTGTTGGTCGCGCGTGCGCGTAAGAGATCCTTCGTAAATTAACTAGATTACTATCTAGTTTTAGTGTGTGTGTGTGTGTGTATGCGTGGAGAATGAAACGTTGAACTTGCTTGGACGAGAGCCAGGGCCGCACGGTTGAATTTCGGAACCGCGCGTGCAAAAGCGTTGCGCAGTTGCGTCGGGAGTGTAGAAAGAAACACGTCGATATCGATATTCCGACGTTTTCCTCGCGAATGCATCTTCGCACGAGTCATTTCACGTTTAAACACAGGAAACTGCTTTAACACGCAAAATTGATCCACATTGAGGACGTAACTAGAGCGAAAAAATTTGCGATGTTACCGTGGTGAGAAGCGCGTCAAATAAAATGTTAAATTAAGTCTGAACGCGGTCGATAATAGTTTGTGAAAACAATGTAACGAACAATCTGCAATATATCTTTTTTTTTTTTTTTGCGCCTACACACGACCGATAGAAAGTGTTCGCGCGCTGGCGACGACGGTCTCTTCTCTTAATTTTGTCGTGATCTTACATACTTTTCACAAATTGTTAGATGTTTTCTTTTGGTGCTATAATTTTATTTAGTTCTCCTCTTATCTCGCCGGCACATCGCGTTTCCGAGCTTCCGTTCTGCCACTAGACCGATTTCTTCTATTAGAATTTAGAAATTTTTTCACGATATTCCATTTATGAACTTTACGCGAGGGTAGTGTTTCGCTAATTTTACGCCACGTGCCATAAGCGTATATTTGCTAATTTACATGTAAAAGGAATTACATCAAATGTCTTCCTTGTGGCGGAAAGAAATTTAACGCACAAACACTTTCGCGCAAACCGCGAATGGCTTTCGATTGTGATAATATTTGGAAATTAGCTTCCGACACTTGTACACATTTTCACGGGGAAAGGAAGGGGGGAGCATTTACGTTTCAACGCACGCTCGAATGATCACGGAATTAAAGCAATCGGAATCGTTTACCATAAAGCAACCGCTTGCGCAACAAAGCGTCAATAGATAATTTTTATTCTTATCTAATGTCTCCGCAATTCCCTCTTCTTCTCCTCTCAATTCTGACATTTGAAATGCGTGCTGTCTTCGGGGTTTAAATCAATTACGTTTGCCTATCGACATGTCGAACTGTCAGCGAGCGACACACACTCGGAAATTCGCTCGAAAAGTGTTTCGGTCGTTCTTGCCAATCGTCGAAACCGGAGAACCGGCTGCGGGAATAAATAATTTCACTCTTGGCTGCGAACGAAATTTATTCGACCGTAAAACATCGTTTGCGTCGTTTTATTGTACTAACTCATTGTGTAAGATACGACAAATTTATGTACACGGAGATGTTATCGCGGTAATCGTTGAAAAAAGCGATCGAAAATCGCGTGTTATCAAAAATTCGCGGTTGTAAAAGTCAAACGCTCGATTTGTTTCCCCAATGTGTGTACGTACGCGCGTATATATCGCGATTCCACGGATCGGTTGTTGTATTAATATTCACGTGATTAATAATTCAGCACGCTTCATTACAAGGCCTTTACGTAAGAGCGAGGTGCTAATATCGCGCGATAGACGCCGTTCTGATTTTCAGTCGGCGAAACTGTGTATTCGAAAGTTATTATTTAAGAGACGGGCGCGCGAAAGAGTGAAAAATTGGATGAACACACACACACACACATAACCGTTTCGCCTCCTACGAATTTCTCCCTTAAGAAGAGGCTTCGTGTGTAATTAGCGCGATTAATGTGTCGTGAAGCCGGCGCGTTGCCGGCGTCGTCTATCGCCGACTCTTCCGTGCGAACGATTGTTCGTTAGACGGGAGAGCACACAATGTGAGAGACCGATGGGGGTTTCATATAAGAGATATTTTGCGGCATGTGGCGCTTCCTGAGAGAGAGAGAGAAAATTTTAGAACTGAATGTTATTTTTATGTGAAGTTTTGATCAAGTGTAATCTTACACGGATTTATATTTTATTAATTTTGCCGCGAAATTTTTATTGCAGAATAAAAGACAGACGTCTATTGAAAGTGGATACTCTCCCAACGTGTCGTCTCGTGCAAACGAGGTGTGACATACTTTTGACTCGTTGACGCATTCGGCCGCCGGTCTGATTATCTTACTACGAAAGCGATGGTCAAATTTCGTTTTGTCCCCGGGCGAAAAAAAAAACATCTTTTAAAGGCTTTCAAAAGTTGTTTGTTCCTCATCTTTCAAAAAGCTGTTGCGCGAAACCGTTTGTTTCTCGAGCACGAAAAGTGATGATGATTGAAAAATATGTGAAAAAAGTAGTCAGAGAATCGTCATTTAATGTTAATTGTCGTCAATAGCAAAGCGAATGTCAGAGAGACAATTAAATCTTTAGCGGTAATCGTCGTCAGATATATCATTGATCAGCAACGCTCGGAAAGAAATTAATATTCGCTCATTATTCGCGTAGAATCGTAACATTTACCGAGCACTAAATTCAACTCACCGAATGAATACACAGAGGCTTTTTATTAACGATCCTTCGGCTTGATAACGATTAGCGGTAACTTATTGCGCATACCGTTATTCTTCGCGTTGCCTGGCGAAACGCCTACGCGCCACAAGTGTACATAATGTATGCTGCATGTACGAACATTCTCCGGGGTAATGTAGCTTCTCCCGTGCTGTTCTCTCAATTAATTTATCAATCCCCTTCACCGTGAATGCGATTATCTTCCGACGAATTGCGAAGAGTAGACGGGCACCGTACAAGACACCGAATATCGAGACAGTAAACCTGTTGGAGCGATTGAAATTTTTATTCACTACGCAGAAATTACTTAGTGTATTCTCGCTTAAAGGATAGGACTCGAATAATTAACTTAATCACGGAGAGAGAGAGAGATTAAAGTAGAAAATATCTTTTTACTGAACGTTTTTTCATTGTAACAATAAAACGTTCCAATCAATCATCGTGTTGTTGCTTAAATGTGAATCCGCCCGAGATTTACGAGCGGAATCGTGACGAAATTCCGCTCGATCTCTGTCGCGAATCACGCCGTATTGACCGTAAAGCTATCCGGGCGTTCGATTATGGCGAAGTCCGTTCGTTTATTTTTCCACCAGCGTATCGAGAGAAAGCCGACCGCCGCCGCCGCCGCCGCTCGCGCTTGATCGCGACGACGGACATGGGCTTATGTCGTAACGCCGCCGCCACCGCCGCGCTGTGCAATATTGTTTATGAAAAAGATCCCGCAAACATCGGCACGTGCTGCTGCCGTATTGCCGCCATCGATGATCGCGTCCATCGGCGCCAAGAAAATGGGCCGACCGCGTGGTTATGAAACGGTTTTTTTTTTTTTTTTTTTTAATTACGTAACGACGACGGAGGTTGATCGCGCGCGGCGAAAATTCTCGCGCAAATTGCGGTCTCGCCCAGCGTGGGTGTTTGTACCCGGGAACATATGGATGCGCTTCGTTCGCTTGCGAACGGTAAAAAAAAAAAAAGAATCTGCGCGACGTGCAGGCAAGAAAGAAGAGCGGCTGAAATATAGCGGCGACGCGATTTCTCTAATGATATAATTTGTTTTGTTGAAATTGAGCATTTCGAGAGAGAGAGAGAGAGAGAGAGAGA
>QVOB01019898.1:0-16820 GCA_014839585.1 Pseudomyrmex concolor | reverse complement strand
CGTTGCTACGTATTTTTAATTAATTACAAAGACAATATGTGGATAACATATTAGAGTATTATGCATATGTTTTAATATATGTATATAATATACATGTGTATATATATATATATACGTGTGTGTTGTCTTTGTAATTAATTAAAAATACGTAGCAACGCGAGCTTACATATTATTTTCTTATTTATTATTATTCCCAGAAAAAGTAATTTATCTTACACACACAAGTATATATAACTACATATATATATTGTTAATATATGTATATAAATGTGTACTATATTATTAAACTAAGAAAAATAAAGTAAAATAAGAAGTAATATGAGCTTATAAATACTTGGCACGATATCTGGTCATGACTTTGTCATAATCGTGAATGTTGTTGCTTTTTTTATCGAATTTTTCAAGATTATTTGTTTTTAAAAAGCGACTGACCGTTTGTCAAGAGTTTAAATTTTATTTCAAATTAATAGCAATGTTGGACAAAAATTATGTGATAAACTTGTTACTAAATACAACCTCACATTAAATATTCGTACATGTTTCTAAAACGTATATGTTCTAAAACTATACGTTGAAAGTTAAGGCAAAAATAAAACATCGTCGATATCTCATGTCACATTTTTTGCTTGGTGCGTCATTGTGAGAAAAATATACTATAAGATTAATTAGAATCAAATCGGCGTGATTGGTTTTATTGCGGAAATTGCAAATAAAACTTGCAAATATTACAAATATATTTTATATGTAAATAATTTTTATTTCAAGAAGTATTCATAGATCTCATAATGTTACTCAAAACTAAATTATGAATAGCTACATATCTTTACAGCATCTATGGCTATATTTAAACAAGGAACAGGAGTTCATACATATATGTATGTATATACATATTGTATACACGCACATATATATATATATATATATATATATATATAATAGTAATAATAATGATAGGAAAAATAATGTAATAACAATGAAACTGATACTCTGTTCAACAACATTGTATTTTAAGCTTTGAAGGTTTTTAGAAATTATAAGTGTTGAATTGAAGTGCGCTTATTTATCTTACAGATAAGAGCATACATAGTCCAACTAACATCAATAACGAATTTAGTTAGACGCACTTTAACATGCTGTATAATGCACATCAAAGGCATAAATGTATAAATGATGTAAAAAGGCAATACATATGTACATGCGCCAGAGAAATTACATCGTTGCGTTTTTTTATCGTATGATAAAGATTTTGAATGTAAGCGATAAAGTGATTAGATTTTGAATAGACAACTTTATATAGATATTTAAATCTTTGTCGTACAAAAAAACATGCAGTGATGTGATATTAGTAGTTGCAATTACAAGTTTGGCGCAGTATATATGTTATATGTTATAGTTTAATAATAATGTATGATTTTATCATACATTGATGATCCATTATTTTCACTTTTATTAATCAATGTTACGAGTCTTCAATCTGCATTACACAGTATTCTATTTAACCGGTTCCGTTATAAAACAGGTAATTCGTCAAAAAAAAACATTCATACAACAAATACGTAATAACTAATATCAGTCAAAATAATTCATACAAGAATAATTTTTGTTTTTATTTCAATCATAAACGTGTGCACAAGTTGAAGTTTAAGATGAAAACTTCTTTTTGTGTAATATTATTATATTTTTTGTCGCTTTATTTACGAAGTACATCTAATTCAGTAATGTGTGTGTATGTGTGATACAAGTGCGTCCGATATGATGACTACATTATCACCTTGGACATTGTATGTGTGAATAAGATTGTATTTTTTTTTTACCAAAGCTTATTGTTTGGAAAATATAAAATCCCATATCATACTTCACTATCCTACAAATGTTTACTGCGAACATACTATATGTCACTGCATTGAAAGTACTATTTGCATTGAAAGTACTAATTTATCTTTGTACGAGGGAAAGTCAAAAAAAAAAAAAAACAAGATTTCCTCAATCTTTATGTATTTCTTAAAATAAAGTCACAAGTTACATTAAAGTTATTATACTTAGCTTTGTTTATTATGTTTTGTATATTAATTGTTTTTTCAACTGATATAAATGTATAGTTTATGTTCAGTATATTCGTTTTTAAACATATATCGCATGTATTAAGTATTTCAAGAAATTAAATTTCAATTGTGTAGAAGTAAATAAGAAGTAAATAAGATTTATTCAATTAACATAATTCAAGTTTGCATTTCTTTCTCTGCGTCATCGTCAAAACGAAAATATAGCTTCGCTTAGTTTACAATCTTATAAACATATCTGTGAAAATGAAATAAAGAACTTCTTTATGACTTCCTCTCGTATCTGTGTGCACTATTTGATGATGCACATAAAAGATAAACAATAAACAAATGGAAATATCAGACATAACACTGAGACATACATTTCTAAAACTCGTACTCTAAAATTCTTTTTGATGAATGTGATTCTTTTTTTTTTTTTTTTATACAGTATGTAGCTGTTTCTCCGTCTTACGATGCTCTAACCGCTGAATATAATGAAGACGTGCAACTGTACGAAATCAACGTTCTTATATATATACAATTTATGATCACGTTTCAATCATACAGTTTGCGCGTAGCGTATAGTTCGATGCATTATGGTTTCTTTTCTCGGTATACGCCAAAATTGTGTTTTCACTTGTCAAGTTCCAGCGCAGCATATTGCTCCTCATCCACCTCTGTCATCATTAAGTTCCCGTCTGGTAAGAGCAGTACTACTCTTCTAGTTCCCCCTGAAAAAAGGACTGGCTATACATTATATCGACACACTGTTGAAGCTAATTAATTTTATTTGAAGTATAGATATTACCTGGAGTGGGTTCATCAGCTTGTACTACTTGGGCTACTACTTGTGCCTGTGTTTCATTA
Organism: Pseudomyrmex concolor; assembly: GCA_014839585.1. Taxonomy (NCBI): domain Eukaryota; kingdom Metazoa; phylum Arthropoda; class Insecta; order Hymenoptera; family Formicidae; genus Pseudomyrmex; species Pseudomyrmex concolor. The sequence goes on along the minus strand of QVOB01019898.1, from coordinate 13,911 downwards.
TCTTCCTGAGTAGTAGTAGTCACGTCGGCCGTATTCGCGTTATTATCCATTATAGACATTACCATTGAATTTTCGCTTGGTTCCGCCCCATCTTCCTTAACGTAAAATTGAGGTGTGAGATTTACTTGATCAGGAATCAGTTGTGCCACAGCCTCAGCAACTGCATGATCCAAAGTCAAAACGGAACCTTCGTCTCCTTGTTGCTCCGTGGTAACGTATACGCACTGCTGTTCACCGTCAGCGCCACGCGCCACCAAGAGCGTCTGTCCATCCTCGGCCTGGCCTGCTACTTGGTAGACAACACCGTGTTCAGCTATAGTAACTAAATTGGAAGCATCAGCCGTCGTCACTTTGCTCTCTTCAGTTATCTTTTCCTCGGATTTGACATCGGCCGATGTCGCAGTTATGTTAGTGACAGTAGATGTTGTAATCGTCGACAGTGCCGTAGTAATTGACGTTTCGGTTTTACTTTCCGGAGCAGTGGAAATAGGAGTTTCTGTCAAAGTCGTTGCTGTGGATGTAGAAACCGGAGTGTTCATCGCAGTGTCGTCCAGACAAGGTAAATCCGGTGCGGACACTGTCACGGTCGACAAACTGATTTGTGCTGTTGTTGTTTCGCTAGTTTGGACGATGGTCCCGGTTGTTCCACCGGGACTCATTTCGACTCTCATAATACCGCCGCTTTCTGTGAGCGAGTCGAGTGAAGGTAGAGTTAATTCGGCACTGGTGGTAACTGTGGTGTCCGCTGTTGCAGATTCAGACGACGTAGTAGTTGTCTTTGATGTGGTTGACGTCGTTGAAGATGTTGTCGTTTCGGGTTCCGGTTCCGGTTGATCGATTGGTTCGCCATCCGGTCCTATTATACGTCCCGTGAGGGGGCACAATGTGAATGGACGCGGCGGACTATCAGGCTCTGGAGCTGTAATAGCGTCCGGTTCGGGAACAGGTGGCAAATCTGGTTCATCTTCGCTACTACTTTCCTCTGAATGAACTTCGTGGAATTCCATGTGTAAACCATCACCTTCTGCCAATTTACTCTCCTTGGTTTTAGCTCCCACTTGAGCAATTCCTTCAGTGCTTTTCACCTTGCCTCGTGTCACACTAGCACGAGCTCCTGTTAAAAATCCACGACCGCTTGCTTTAATGATGCCCGCTGCCTCTTGAGCCTTTTTCTTTGCTATTAGCAGCTTTTGCTGCGGAGTTAATAGCGACTGTGTCTTGGCGACTGGTGTTTTCGGAGAAGATTTTGTTTGTTGTTGTGATTGTATCGGACTGATTCCAGGTTTGACTATCTGTTTGGCGTGCACAGTTTGCACGATTGTTTGCGGGGATGCTATAATTCCTGTGACTTTTGGCTTTTGCGTGATCGTGCTAATGGAATTCGGTGAAGCGGCCTGTGTGCTTACGACTGTTGTCGTGCGCTTCTGCACAATCGGGCGCGTCGTCACTGGCGTTTGAACTTGTTTCGGCGCTGGTGCTTTAACTGGCGTGCGAATGGTGCTGGTATTGAGAACGCTACTAGTACTCACTGTACGCAGTGTCGGTCTAGGCAGTAAAGGGCGACAATCGCCCGAACGTTGGGGCGTGGCAGCAGCAGGTCTTATACCTGTAGTTATTCTCGGCTGCAAAGTTATTGGCGCTTGTACTGCAGTCACAACGTGTATTTGTGGCACTTGCACGGGATCCGGCTTCGGCTGAATCTTTATAGGTTCTATTTTTTGTGTAACTCCTGTCTTTGGTGTCCCAGGCTTACATGGTATCATCTTCATCTGCGACACTGTCGAGCTTCCATCTACTTTCGAAACCACCTTCACCGTGGGGGTCAACGAATTTGATTGTGATGTCGAAATTATTTGTTTCCTCACTATATTATCACGATTTTGAACTCCGATTAAAACGGGAGTTGTTCCCGGAGTTGGGGATCCTTTGACCGCTAATTTACCGCTGGGCGATGAATCCAATTTAATGATACCGTCTTTGCGGGACATAAGATATACGCCCGATGTTAAATTTGGCATCTGTTTGGGATCAACTTTAACTACTCCTTTCGCGTTAGCTACTAAAACAGGTGCCTGATTACTCTTTCCTTCGGGAGATTGTAATCCCAACGAAGTGGCCAGATCGGTGGAAGAGACCGAGGCTCTGTTAGAACCATTTGATTGCGCATGAGCACGGCTGAACGCACGTTGAATCATATCGCTGCGTCCAATGAGCCTGTCATCTTCAGATTCTCCAGTCCAGTCATCGTCACTGCCAGTGTCAGCTTTAGCTCTCTTTGCAGTTATCACATCATCCGAATCACTGTCGGAATCGTCGATTCTTCTTTTACCAGTTACTGTTAAAATTACATACATATTAAATAATTAAATCAACATATGCAGCATCGTTTATTTAAATGTATCAACAGATATGTTAAAACAAATTGATTGAACACATACGTTCGTTTTCTTCTTCTTTCATCGATCCGACCCATTGTTTAACTTGATTCATTGCTTTCGATTTACTAGAACGCATTGGTCGTCTATATATCGCAATACAAGCAACACACAATTTATCACATTTAGAAAATCATAAAAGTAATTATGTGAATAATAGAAATGTAAAAAATTGATTATAGAAATCACGTTATTAATAAAACTAAATATAGACATGGAAAAAACAATTTATGTTACATGTATGTTATTTCATTAATATGTATCAATGTGTAAAAACAAAAAGTTGCTCACCCCACTTGAGGAGCTGTGCTTGGTCCAGGTTTACTAGCTTCAATTTTTATCACTTTTTGTGCTGGTACGTTTGCACGTGCTTGCACGATTTTCGCATTTGCCTGCTGAGCTTTCAACTCCTTTTGCTTAGCAAGACTACGTTCAAACTCGTCCACCATGTCTTTACAAGCTGATACGGTTTCCGCAGTCTCCCATGTATTGCTATCGCTATAAAATCTCATACTTTTTAATTAAGAGAATCTTACCAAAAAAAATACATACACAATTGAAAACACTCACTGTGAGTGATCTTCCCATTTTATTAAATATTCCGGACATTTCTTCTTTGGATTGAAGCGCTTAGCTAGAATTTTCTCGATAACATACTCATCGTTGCTCAATTCAGAATTTTCTTCAGTACCTGCTTTGCTAAGTTTAATCTATAGGCAAAATTAAATTAAAATCAGTAAAATATTTAGTTCATGTAAATATGTTTAACAATAATGTGATTATGTATGTATGTATGTAAAACCTTCGGCTTTATTGATGGTTTTATTTTCGGTTTTTCCTTCTTCTCTGCTTCAACTTCCATAGATTCACTCTTCTGTGGTGTTTTTGTTTCCGACTTTACAGTATTATCTTTTTCAGCTTCGGTTGTTTCCTCCTCTGGTTGTCCATTTTTCACAATTTTGCGGAATACTACTGTTTTACCTGTACGAATAAAATATAAACAAATATAACAATCAACAAATATGAGTTTTTTGTACTCTTGTATTAAAAGTTTATGTGATCTAATTTGTGTATTCTAATGTTATAAAACAAATTAAATAAATCAAATAATTGAGAAAAAAACATATAAAGTTACAAAAAACTTCGATTTATTGTAATTAACAGTACCATCAGGTGTTGTAGTAGTAGTGGTCGATTCATTTGATTGAACTTGTATTGGTGTTTCTTGCATCTTGGTAGTACTTATTTTTGTAAAGGTTTGTATCGTCTTCCCAGCAATAATCCAGGAATCTCTTATATGTGTATCTAGCTTACACCATTTCTGATACATCTTCCACGCGTTAGTAGAATTCTTATCTAAACCTTCCTGCTGGATATGAGAATCCTTCCATAACAAAAATGCCCAAATCTGTGCTTTCTGTCCATTCTAGAAAAACAAATTTTTCATTAGTTTTATATGAATAATAAATTTGTGTAATTTACATTTTATATTGTTTAAAAAAACAATATTTAAATACACAATTAGATACAAACATCATTATTTTCACGATAATGAGAGACTTTGAGGCAAGCCCCTTCTTTTGTGTGATGTTCCTGAAGTTCTTCCACAAAATGAAATACTGAATGACATTGTCCACAAACTAATACATCTAATCGCCCTATTTCTTCTTGCGCCGCTGATGGATAAAAAAAAAGGAATTATGAAAGATAAGTGACAAATAAATGACTAGTTTAATACTGAATTTATTTGTGTTGCACATACTTTTTGCACTTTGAATAAGATAAATATACATATCTCAGAAAACAAATTAAAATACAGTACAAAGAATGTAACACAAATAAATGTAACACAAACAAATTCACTATTACATTTTCTATATTCTTTCTTTTTGAAAAAAGACATTTATTTTACTTAAATTACTTGAAATTTTAAATTGAAGATATTTAGGTATTTCACATAATCACAAAGATATTTTAAAATATAGATAAAACTACATGCATTACCCTTAATAACATTTGGCGTAGTGACGGCCGAAGGGCCATCGTCCCCTTCCATTCTGTCTTATGTTCTTGTTGTCTACAAAAAAACAAAATACAACAATAATATTAATTCACAGTCACAAAGAATGCACAACAAATCTCTCACTTGTTCCGGTATTGACTATCATTATACGAAGTATGGGAGGAGAAAGATTTAAGTGATTTTTCAAACTAAGAGACGCTGTATCAATTCGCAGTTCTTGAGAAGAAAAAGAAGAAAGCCACAAAAGCACTCTGCCTACTGCGCATTTTGCCGGTTCCGAATTTCGCGGTTATTTCACCGCCGGAAACAAGAAAAACCGCGCGGCCGGTAGTTGCGCGATCGAACAAGGAGTATAATTTTTTTAAAGGCGACAGTTGTGCCGCTGAAACGACAATTCGTGCACGCGCGCACTCGCTTCCATGCGCATTGTCTGGTGACCGCCTCTATACTTATCTTACGTGTCTACGTTCACACATAGCCTATAGTATATTTTTTTTACCAAGAGAGAAGAAAACACCTTAACACGGAAATACGTTCTCCGTGCGAACAAAAAGACAAAATAACGTGAAACGCCGGAGTTAATGCGCGAAGAATATACACGAGAGTTGATTTGTAAACGCGGCCAGTTACGGCGTAAACTACGAACGAAAGTGGCGACGAGAGAACACACGCACGCACTTGTTCCCGCCACGATCCACCGCAGCGGAATTATCTCGCACTATTTGACGAGCTAGGAAAACTATTTGTCGAAGGTTTACGTGTGGAGGAGGGAGGAGGAAGGGGGACACAGGCTATGGAGATGACTCGATGAGGAACGACGATGCCGCTTCGACCAGCGACGTCGCCACCGTTCCCCCCTACGTATTGTTATCGAATCGCCAACGTCGCCGACGATGTTTCGGCACGGCCGTTCCCCGTCTCTGTCTATTGCACGCCGATGCAAGCCGACGATCATCAAAGATGGCTCTCGTTGCCGATATAGCGTACACGGGCCCCGCACCACTTCCTGTGTCACCACATGAAGGCTTTCCGAACACACCGCGGAGCGCGCGCGGATTAACGCGATAAACCGAAAGCGATCTCGTGGCTCGCGAATTAACGATCAGACACTTACGTTGCGTCGAGACCGGTAGCAAGAAAACGGCTGGAATCTTTCCTCAGTTTGGAAAATTGTCCTTCGTCGTACGAGACACGATGAAAACAGCGTCCGCGTCAGCCGACAGTGGCGCCATGGCGGCCGCTCGTTTCGCCGCCGCTACGTTCTTTTCCGCCGCCTATTCTGCCCGTCGTGCCCCGGTCCGTTCGGCCAATCACGTGGCGTGAATTTAGGCGGGAATTCTTCTCGCGACCTTGAATACACTTTAAATTCACGCGATCCCCCGTGAAGAAAAAACAAAGTCGGAAGTTTTCTCCAGAAAAGGAAAGTTCGATAAAAATTTATGCCGTTGACGGTCCGTAGTTCTAGATATGCTCTTGTTTTTTTACTGTGTATAAATTTTCGTGGTGCGTCGACTTTTTTCAAACAAAATTTTGCAAAAATGAGACTAATTGTAGATGATAAAGAGAATTGTCGAATAAAAACAAAAGAGTAATAGGAGTTCGCGCGCGATTGCAACAAAGCTGTAAAAAAGTAGTGATATATTATATTTTGTGTTTTTAACGTTAAGTGAGCATTTCTTTCTCTTTTTTGCGTATAATTAAAATTGAAATTAAATTCAACAAATTTGAGTCTTTCATACGTATTGTCCTACTTATTAAGATTTGAGTTTTTTGGGGGTTATGTTGATTATAAAAACATTAACCTCTTTGAAACGAGTTAATGAAAAATAAATAAATAATTTTTGTATATTTCATCGTGGTTTTGTAACGATGTTGTGTATGTTTGCTGTTGTGTAGATTGATTGTAATCATCAATAATGGCGGAAGAAGAAACTGAAGAAAAGGAGTATCGTTGGGAAACTGGTTATGAAAAAACATGGTAAGTTTGTTGTTATAAATATTAACGACATTTGTGCTTAATGCAAACAGTATTTTTATATTAAAAAAATCATGTTTTTTTTTTTTAACAAGTATACTAACATTTGGTTTTGTATTAAAGGGAAGCGATCAAGGAAGATGATCATGGATTATTAGAAGCATCTGTCGCAGATATAATCCACAATGCTAAGAGAAAACGTCAGTTAGAACGGAAACAAGGTGCTAGATTGGGGATGATGAGACATCTTTATATCATTTTGGATGCTTCTGAATCGATGTCGCTTCAAGATTTGAAACCAACTCGCTTTTTATGTTCTTTAAAGGTACAAAAAAGTATCAATCAAGTATAATTACTTGTTTATTTACTAATATGTGTGTGTATATATATATATATATATATTATATTATACATACATATATATATATTTGTAAATATGTATATATATATATTATGTATGTACAAATTAATGTTATTAAACTTGCTTTAAGCTTCTAGAAGACTTTATCGAAGAATTTTTCTATCAAAATCCTATAAGCCAGTTAGGAGTGATTATAACAAGAAATAAAAGAGCTGAGAAAATCAGTGATTTGGCTGGTAACTTGAAAAAACATATTAAGGTAATTATTTATAGTGCGTTATCTTTATTCTGGATACATTTTGTCTCACATCAGTGATTTGCTGAATTATTTACAGGAATTACGAGCCTTACAATCAACTGCAATGACTGGCGAACCCTCCTTGCAAAATTCTTTGGAATTAGCCACGAAATCGTTGAAGCTATTACCTTCTCATGCCAGTAAGGAAATCTTAGTAATTATAGGTGCTCTTACCACATGTGATCCAGGAGACATCAACGAAACAATACAAGTATGTTTCAATTTTCGTAATTCAATATATTTGCTTTGAAGATCTCTTACGATACAGAAGTGATTTCAGAATCTAAAAATGGATAGTATCAGATGTAGCGTAATAGGATTAGCGGCTGAATTGTATATCTGCAAACGAATGGCGAATGTCACTGGTGGCGAACACGGTGTTGTGCTTGACGACAAGCATTACAAGGAGCAGTTAAATGCGCACATAGATCCTCCACCTGCGGCAACACGGCTAGATGCTGCACTTGTTAAAATGGGCTTTCCTCATCATGCATTGCAGTCCAACGTATCGGATACTTCTATAACCGTGTGCATGTGGTGAGTGCATAGACTACAGCGTAAATTATATACTTTTTGTTCCTTGCATATCTTAGAATTTTTTTATTGCAGCCACGCAGAGAATTCTGACGATTCGGTAAAACTTACGAGTACAGGCTACCTCTGCCCTCAATGTCTCAGTAAACATTGCGAACTTCCTGTGGAATGTAGAGTTTGCGGTCTTACTTTGGTGTCCGCTCCTCATTTGGCACGATCGTATCATTATCTATTTCCCGTTGAGCCTTTTAAGGAAGTTGCGTTTGAGGACAATCACACTTCCTGTTTCGGTTGCCAAAAAGGGTTTACTCAAAAAGACAAAAAGGTAAACTGTTGTCATATCTAATGTTTTTATAAGTTTTTCAAATTTATTTACGTATTATACACATATATAAACTATTACTATCAAAAATTAAACATTTAACACGACAGCTAAATAAATGTTTATAAAAATTTTTATCTGTGACCGAGAAGTGTGTTATAAGTCAAACAATGTGTCACAATTCTAACTCACTTTGAAAAGAAAATAACGACTTAAACACACAGATGAAATAGCACAAGAGTAACATATTTATTTATTTTAGGTGTATATCTGTGGGAAATGTAATCAAACATTTTGCCTGGATTGCGAGATATTTATTCACGAAGTTTTGCACACGTGTCCCGGTTGTGCAACGAATCCCGAAACTTACAAAAACTCTGCCGATCAATCTTAGTGCGATTTCGGTTTAAATTAGTTCGATGGTGTAAATTTTACATAAAGCAATTTTATCTAGCCTTCATTAGTTTTGTATGGGACCGGCCCAATGATCTCGCGACCTAAGGCTGCGAGTGGGAGGTCCCGAGTTCGAATCGATACTGTCAGATTTTTCCGGGCCGGTCTCTTTCAAGTCGAGTTTATCGATTGAAAAGCACAAACTGAATCGAGCTTCCGAATCAACTTAAATGGATCGTGGATATAGAAGTGTTGAAAAATATTGTAACCCTGAGAGGAATCAATTAAACTTCCTTTATCCATTCATTAGTTTTGTTACTCTTTGACAGAGTAACAAATGCTACGTGAAATTGCTAACAAACTTTTAAGATTTGTAATGTGAAAAATGTGTGTTGTGTCGCTGTAAAAAACTTTGTGTAAATACGTATTTTATATGAATATTGCTAGAAATAAAACACGTAATATTAAGTTATCAAAATCAATTATCTTTATATGGAAGGTTTGTGTCTGTTTCGGCGCCGATGAGACTGATTATATAGAGCTTTGTGCAATAAGAAGAACGTAAGAAGAATTGCAGACACTTCGACACTTTTAAATTTAAAAAGAAGAAATTTATCAAAACCGAAACGAAGAGTAAACTTGAAGAAACATCTCCGCTTAAGGAGATGAGATTCTAGTAAGGACGTTTATGATCGGCACGTGATCGGCTCTTAGTGGTGACACGGCGGCTTTCCTAACGCAGCGCAAATGTCTCTTACTTCAATATAACATGGTGGGGGAAGCATTGAAGCTTATTACCGCCTAGACAGGTGGAAAGTGAGCATCGTGAGATTACGCAGAAATACGTTTATTAATTTGCGATTGTCCGTCGACGCGAATGGTTGTTTACTTTAATGCATTCGCAATTCGACTCGCATTATCCATCTTATGTTGATCGAGTTTAGCGGACAAACGACAAAAACCTATTCGATCCGTGTTGATATTTATGCCTTTGTACATATCTTAAGTCAGGTGAGTTTACTTACATCATGTTATATTGTATAATTACTCATTATTATGTGTACATTTCAACGTTTGTCGTGTCACAGACGAGTTTTTATTATCGGTTACGCGCTGTGTTATTTCAAAAAGCTTTTATCGTGACCGAGATCACATGTCGCGTGAATATCTTACAAATGTCTTGTGAGCGGTGCGTAACGATTTCAATTCGATTTTCGGAGTAGTATAATTTAAAAAATTACAAAGTCGAATCTGTTTATTTAGAGCTGTACACAAAAATGTAATATTTTTTCTAGCATGCGAAATACCGTATATATATATGCATGTACCGTATATATATACATACTTTGTGTGTGTGTGTGTGTGTGTGTGTGTATAGCACTTGAAAATAGATTCCCGATCAAAGGCAAAAAAATATAATATAAAATTTGTCGTCATCTGCAATAATTTTTTTTCTTTCTTTGACCAGTAATTTTATGGTAAAATATAATATTGAATCTCTTTTTCTGACAACAATATTCTTTTTTCTTATATTATCAGTAACTTATATTTTCACAATAAACAATATAGATTAAAGCGGGCGTTATCAATGACGGTCACAATTATATTTGCATGTTGTATGTATCTGTGTAGATATATAAAATTGAAAGATACTTGTCTCTCTCTTTCAATCCATTGCAATTAATTTTGATAAATATATATACATATATATATATAAATTAATATAGATAATTGTTTTGTTTACTTAAATTAGAGAATACAAGTGCTTATTACACATATAACCGCCCTTATCTTGCTTTCGTTCTTTACTGAAAAAAATCTTTTATATCTTTTGTACTATATATTACAACTGGCAATCATAAATTGAAGAATACTTAAGACAGAAAAAATATTGCAGTATAGACACAATGTCTCGTCAGAATTGTTCCTTATCTCTCTCTCTCTCTCTCTCTCTCTCTCTCTCTCTCTCTCTCTTTCTGTTTGTTTAGTTTAGTATATCTTTGAAAGCTTCTCGTTTTTTTTTTTTTTTTTAATTGTTTGATGTGCATTTAATACACGAATTTACTCTTACACAAGATGGTTGTAAATATTCTTTGTGTTTCTGCTTGAAAATATATATGTCTTATTTGTTAATTCATGCTTAATTATCTACTATAATGCTTATCTTATTGAGGTTTCTCAGAAATTGATAAAATATTCTTTGAGGAAAATAGTTACATCACAATTATATAAGATCATAATTAGCAGATATTCATAGGTAAAGATTTTATCATTGTTTATTTATTTAATCGAATAGATTTTTCTTAACTTCGCCATGAATAAAAACTCGATACAGAGTAAAAATATCACTCGGTATAGAGTAAAAGTTGATCAAGTATTCAAGCGAATTTGATGAAAAATTGCTATTACAAATACCTATTCTTTTTTTTTTCTTTTTATCGGACACGCCGCAAGTAGTTATTCATCGTATCGGCGAACGTTAAATAACACTTCAAGGCCCGTTCAGTGTTCGCGATAGGGAAGTTACAAAGACGACCAAGCTATAAAAACTAGGCGTGATGACTTCCGGAGAACGTTTTTTTGTCTGAAATTTTACAATTGTGCAAATCATTTATATGTAATTGTCAATGATTATTTGAAAAACAATTGTGTGATTGAGAAAATTTGAAATAAACTTCGAAGTAATTCAAAATTTATTGCGCGTGTGGTTCTTGTTACGTTTCAACGCTGACAAGTGAGTATCGTAAAACGAATCAACAATATTGTTCAGGAATTAAGTTGTAATTAAAACATTTGATTAGCCGGGAATATCCCGCAGATTACTATGGATTACTTTTTGCAGCGAAGTTTTTTAATGATACGTCAGTACGTGCGTACTTCATTAAATAGTTGTTCACATTCTATCGAGGACTTTCCTCTTAGATAAAGGCAACGCACATTAAGTAAAAACGTGAGTTTTTAGTAAAATCACAATTCGATTTTTTTCTATCTTAATGTTAACGGTTTACCTTGAGTGGTATATCGCTTTTATTTCCACGAAAAAATTTATTGGAATTTTTGTCCGGGAGAGATATCAGTGAGCTTTCGCACGTGATCAAATTAATCTGAAATCTACCTTGAATCTTAAATAATACAATTTACTTTCACTGTAATTTAATCGGCTTGTGTGATTACGGTAATATGAGCGGATGATTTTTTTAAAGACAATATCAGTAACAGGAAACAAAGAGCTAACAAATACTTGTCTCGATTTCGAAACAATTTGAATACGATTGCGAATGCGTAATGAAAGTATGTAAGAATGGAACGTTGTAACGTTGTTTGATTTGATAAAAAATTATCCATGTCGGAATTATCATGTCTCTATTAGAAGGTTTATATTTTTTTCCTCAACATATAAAAAATGCTCCCGTAAAAATTGTACATATGCACCTCATTTGCGCGTATGTATTTTTACGCACGCATTTATGTTAAATAAAAAAAAATATGCAGCTATTTGAGAAAATATTCAACTTCAATGCATGTCCGTCAACTTTGATTTAACGGAATGCGAAGAGATAAGATGCGATTTGTCGACTTGGAATTAAAGTGTGTTACATCATTGTAATTTCAACTATTTCAAGTAATTTTCTGTTTTACATGTTATTATTTTACGTTATATTGAATTCTACATGTGAGTATATTATGTATGTTCTTCTTTTTATAAGATCGAGAAAGAGAGAGAGAGAGAGAGAGAGAGAGAGAGAGAGAGAGAGAGACTTACAGCTTGTTTTTACATGAAAACGTCAATACGTTTTCATGTATCGCAAAACGGTGATATTTTTACGCAACGTCCATTGTTTGACCATTTAATGAATGTGTTTTTTAACGCGTCGTTGAAGAGAAACACTTCATAACATATTACTCTTGACGGTTTTTATTTTTCTATTAAGACAAATGAGCATAAAATCTGATAATGACTAAATGAAAAATAACGGACTGAGCGCTTTTATAGCGCTTATAAGATTTCAGCTTGATGAAGAGGATTGTAATGTTGGAAGTAAGAGATGCTAATTGTAAGTTAGATCATACACAACTGCTGTTATCCAGTTTCTAACTACAAGATATATTATCGTTGTTATTAATTAATAATTAAATACAACGACAATTTAGTTTGATTTTTTTCAGATAGGATAGTTTAAGAAATAAATTCTACGCCAACATGCGTGAAGCTTTTGCATGTAAAAATGAAGTGAAGTGAATATATATGAGAGATAAGTGAACGGAGAGAGAAAGTGACATCAAGGTCAAAAGTGCTAATAGCAGTAAAACAGAATGTTTAACATAGGATTTGTGCAACTCTGCAAAAATGAATTTTTCTGTAAATTCCATTAAACAAAAAATAAAAACAAAACAAAACAAAAACAAAAAAACAACTTGAATACATCAAACTAAAATGCCGTAAAATTACTAAACACATCTCACAAGTTTAACAAATGTGTATAATACCTAAAATATATACAAACATGTATATATATAAATATATATATATAATATAAATATAAACATATATAAAATATACTGTACAAATATAAAGACCATACTATAGAGCACTTGCATATCTACATATTACTTATATTTATTAAACATTTATAATTATCTTAATCTCTCTTTTTGTTTTCTTTGTTATCTGGATGTTTTCTTCGATATAGCTGATTGCTTTGCGGTTGCACAACGTTCAAGAAATCAGTTTTGCAAGAATATGATCGTGCAATAATTTATCGATGAAAGGAAATAACTCTTCTAATAAAACGTCTTATGTATATCTGTGAGATTTTACACAAGATACAAAATTATCTGATAAACGTAATTCTCTTTTTTTACGTAATTCTCTTTTTTTATTTATATTCTCTTTTTTTTACATTTATTTATATTAGCATAGTTGCATTCGTAATAGATTCAAGCTTATGCGTGCGCTCGATACAAAAAACGCAAAAATCTTTTTTTTTAATTACATTAGTATCCTTTATTATTGCATTTTTTTACTATGTAATAAATCATAGCATGAAGTGATGTTACACAGGTGAAGAGAGAATCAGGTCGATATGACGAGTCGACTATGGAGTATGACGAGTCGACTGTGGAAAACCTTGTCGCGAAGACGTGTGGAGGAAAACGATGCAGAAGAAAAGAACAAAAAATTGGCACGAGTTCTCGGTTTGTTTGATTTAACCGCACTCGGTGTGGGCGCGACCCTCGGCTTAGGCGTTTATGTCCTTGCCGGAAGCGTAGCGAAAGAAACCGCCGGACCAGCCGTCTGTATCTCGTTTCTCATAGCTGCCGTTGCGTCCGCATTCGCAGGTAAAATATCACGCAATTTATTTAAGATATTTATTATCTTAAAAACGTCATATTGAATTGTGCAAAATTCAAATAAACACTCATAAAAAATATAAGATAAACAATGTAACTATATACATATATATATATATATACCCAGTAAATTTGTCCGCAATTTGCCAGCAAATTGTCAGCAATTTTAAGCAAAAATACTCAGCAAATTGGCATCAACTGTGTCCGCATTAGGCTTG
>QVOB01019893.1:0-10713 GCA_014839585.1 Pseudomyrmex concolor | reverse complement strand
AACAAGCTTAAGAAACATTTATCATGTAGCGTGCAGAAATAATTGATTTTTTCAAAATTTTATTTCTCAACCTGTACCTGCATGCGCAAGAAAGAGATCCTTGAGAAATCCGAGCTCCTTGGTGAGCATTTTGATCTTCTCCTCCAGTAATTCGTTTTCCGTCTTCAGCTGATTTACTCGCTCCAACGTTTGTTGCGTGCGTAACTTACTTTTAACCCTAGACCTTTTCACAGCCTGCGAAACAAACGCTCTTTATAAACAACGCAAGTTTAAAATAGTAATAAAATTCACAAGACGAATATCAATCAGATCACCTGATTATTCCGATCTCTTCGTTTGCGATAGTCTTCGTCACCGTCGTCGTCTAGCTGCTTCTTCCGTTTGTTTTCCTTGTTTTTTGGCGCCATCTAAATCAGCAGCGTGCACGCAAATATAAACATTTATTGGCGCTTTCATATGTAAAAAAAAACTTTACGTACAAATAAGTGAAATTGCGAAAATCTTATCGCTTTCAATGTTCAAACACACGTCGGTTCGAGTGTGACGCACGCTCGATACGCACTTTCCTCTTACAAACGTTTTCCGCGAAAATACGAAAATTTACTTTGTATTGTAATCTCACTACCATGGTTACGATTGTATTATATATACAAACGCCTGGTTTCGCGAACTGATAACATTCAACTCTTACATAAATCTGACATCATTGGTGGCGTATTGCTCAATCGTACAAGAAAAACACATCGAGATCAATCGGGAAGAGAGAGAGAGAGAGAGAAGGAGAGAGAAGTCATTAGCGCGATTTCTAACGCGAATGTAAAATCTTTTTAACGAACACAATGAAACGAATTTTACAAACTTCTCTACTTGTCGAAACGTAGATGTTACTTGTGCGTGCGTGCGGCATCGAAATTTCCCGGAAGCTCGTGTTTTTTTTTTTTTTGTTTTCACGTGACACAATCTCGTCGGGGAATTCAAGTGGACACACGCGTGGTTCACGTTTTCTTCAGGATGTGATGTTGTTCCCTCCGAACAACGTACTAACTTTTACGAACGAAAATGGGGAGTCGTCTCGTGATTTAATAATTTATTTACGTCAAACTTCTGCAACAAAAAAGTCTATCACCTTCGATTCATGTTCGTTCAGCACAGTGGAACGAGCGAAATGACAACAAAAGAAAGCAACAAAAAAAAAAAAAAAGAGAAAAGTCGGAAGAGAACCAGAAACGATCGAGCGCGCGCGACAATTTCAGGGTCAATGTCTTCCTGACATACGCGATAAGTCGCAATCGCGACTCAGATAAGAAATTTGTTCTCGCGATTTGAAATTTCATTCGCGCAATCTTCTCTCGTCCTCGTTCGAAAACGCGACGTCCCGTCGGAAATGAGAGAGCAAAATCCCGAGAGAGCGAGCCTGTGCGTTTTTCGAAATCGCGTGATCGATCCGGTAGATCCGAAGAAGTTCCGAGGTAATGAAAAAGCAGCAATATGCGCAACGCACGCACGACTCGAGTGACGTGCCGTCGCCATTGGTACGAGAATTTGTTGGCGTGACGCAGCGGTTTTTCCGATTATACTTTTTCTACTCACCGTTCGTGTTTCTGGACGTTTCGTCGACCACGATCAACGTTTGCTCTCTCTCGATCCTCGCACCTGACGATCCGAGTGAACGAAAACGCCATTTGCGCCTTAGCACTCGAGCAATGCAGCTACGTGATCGGAGGATGACGCAATATGGACGCAATGGGTAATGCGCGGCAACTTCGTGCGAACGCACGCCGCCATCTAGCGTGGGCGCGCGGCCGGTAAGTAGTCGGAAAACTCAACAATACCGACAGTCAGTTCAAGTCGGTAACCTTAACCTTTTCTCTCTGCACGGACATGGTATTTGCTGCAAAGAGAGATTGAAGTCAATTTGTGTTTTTTTTTTTTTATGAATTTATTTCTTTGACATTCGCACTTGTACAAGTCGGTATGTTTAATATTTACTCACGTGTCATCAAAGAATAAGTTTGACAATTTATCCCGGTGTGTGTACTAATCTACAATATGCAATTCGTCTTCATTGGAATTTTTACAAAACAATAGGCCTGTTTTTTTCCCTGAACTGGCTGTACTAGTTCAGCGTTTATCTTTTTCCTTCTAATATGTGTAATAAAAGATAAACTCTGAACCAGTGCAGGGAAGAAAAACAGACCTAATAATCACATGGGAAAGGTGTCCGTTCGAACGACGTTTCCTGAATAAAAATAGCGCGCAATCGGTCGGAAAAATAAACAGTTGACAAGCGCACTGTCGCCAACCTAACCTAACCTGTGGTTTACTTGGTTTAGAAGCCACCGGTCGACAGCAATGGCGTATAAAAAACTCTTGCGGTTGCAAGTGTTTCAAAAGCGAAATACGATGGTTACCAATCCTGTGGATTTCACTCGCTTTCCGAACCACTTTCGCCGCTCGCGCTCCCGGAACCGCTTTCGCTACCAGAAACAGATCTCGACCGCGACCTCGACTTTGACTTGGAACGCGAGCTCGATCGAGATCTGGACGGCGACTTGCCGGCGGGTGTGCCGGAACGCGATCTAGACGCGGATCTCGATCGGGATTTCGACGAGTTCCTCGACCGGGGACTGCCGGATCGCGACTTGCTGCGCGACTTCGACGGCGACCGAGAACGTGAGCGCGATCGGGACTGCGATCGGGATTTCGAGCGCGACTTTGATCTCGAGCCCGACTTGGAGCGCGATCGCGATTTCGATCGTGATTTCCTGCTGGACGCCCGCGAAGACGCTCTCGATGAGGCGCGCGATCCTTCTTCGTTCTCCGCCTCGGAACCTGCGGGAGAAAATTTGTTTTGGATTTTGCAAAGACAGAAAATTATCAGCAAAAATCGTTGAACCGCAACAAAAGCGAAGCTCTTTGAGCCAAACCTTTCTCGTCGTTTTTCTCCGCTTCCTGCTGAGGTTCGTCCTGCTCTTCTTCCTCCTCCTCTTCGTCCTCGTCTTCCTCCCCGGGCGGTTCCAACTGCTTCTCTCGATATCTTTGCATTCTGAACTCGTTGGCGTTTAAAGGCCGATGACGAACGATCAAGCGCGTGTTATTCGGCTGCTGCCCGGCTTTCTGTCGCCGTTTGCTCAGTCGCACGCGCGTCTCCAGCTCGTTATAATACACCTGATAAATATTTATCAATTAACGCGAACACTCGCAGAATTAATTAATCAAGCGAGTGACACGCTTGCACGTACCCCATCCTGTCTGATCACCAGGAAATAATTCTCCTCGTAACCCTTTGAAGCTTTGCTCTTGACGTTCCAATTGTATTCCCTCGCCATTTTGTATTCGTATTCGTCGTCGTCCGCGTACTCAATGTTAGCGGTGAAGTCCCGTCGACGCTTCTCCAACGTTTCCTCCAGAGGTAGGAAATACGCCACGAACTGTTCCCCACTCTCATCCATAACACCTCTGCGGCAAAAAGCGTCATGTTTTCACAACGAATCTCAAATGTTTTTGAACACTACTCGAATTGTTTGCTCTCTCGTAAAATTATTGCAACAGAAAAAAAAAAGAGAACTTGCCTTATCATGGCTTGTGACATTTCCTCGATTTGTGCAGGTACTGATCGGCCAGTTGGCGCGGGATCAGAGTCGAATATAACTTGGGCACAAGGATATTTCCACAACTAAACATTGAAACAGATAATATAGTAAGAGATGATAGAATTGACATTGTAGTAATTGTTGCAACTGTGCTACCTTGAAATCTGGGTACACCGGCAATATCTCCAAGGGTACCACATTTGGTTTGCTGTAGTGCCTCTCAATTGGTTTCTTATTGTCTTCGAAAGTCTTCTCTATAGCTTTTATTTGACTCTCACGGTCCATGTACAGAGTCTCCTCCTGATAAAAGAAAAACAATTAAATTTTGCATTCAAAGATACAAAAAAAAAAGCAACACTGTACAAATTCAAAGCACATATCACATCATACCTTGAAATTTTTCTTGATACTATAACCGACTTTAGCCTCAACCTTGTCTGCTGTTTGCGGCTGAAATCTGGTGCTTTCCGTGGAGATGTATTCTGTGCGTCTCAACCAAGAGACACTCCTGGCATGGTGTCTGGAACGTTTTGAGTCTTGGGGAGTCAGAACGTCTTCCTCGAGTAATTTCTCATCAGCCGGATCCAGTTGCGCGTTCGGATCTCCCGCGTATGTGTCCTTGTTTATCAAATCAATTTCAACACCCAAGTCGTGTTCCGTCAGAACCTCGTACTTGTAATTGCGCTCTAACGAGGTAGGATTGTACTGAATGAACCTGCGTCGCGAAAATAAGCGGCAATTGTTAACGAGAGAAAAAGCACATATGCCAGAGTTTCAATCATCACTGACGCGATCTACACACCTGGTTGGCTCAAACGGATAAGTTATAAATTTCGGATCAAACGGGATGTCCGGTAGAGTGTTGCAATATTTAACTCTGCATATGAGTTCAGATCTGCAAAGAGAATTTACAAAATCAACGAGTTAGCTTGGATTGTTTGGATTTAAGTCGCGAGCGTAACCTCGTCACCTCTTTTCCGCCGGTCTGACCGCTCGTTTATCCCGATCGGCGGCTTGATTGCCGTTGGTCTGAATAGTCGGTGCCATTGTCACACACACGTGTCGTCATAAATCCGCTTCCGATTCCACGCTCGCTCGATCGCACCGCGGAAGAGTCAAAGATTCACTTCGCTCACCCGCGATACACAACACACAGTTTCTGTCCACGTGATCAACAGACAGGAGTAGCGTAAAACCGGATCTGCAAATGGACGAATTCCGTCCGCATTCGCAAAAAGAACTTTCCGCGCTCGACCAATCGTATTCGTCACGCGCGATATTACTTCTTCGTGAGTACAAGCCTTTTTTTACGTGCGAGCAATGTGCACGCGCAATAAGAACTCCAATTCCGGCAACCCCTGCTGATGAAAGCGCGATGAATAGCTCGTTTGACTCACGTAGCTGCATGACATGAGTTTTGCAGTTTCGGCGATCTGGCAAGCGCTGCGAGAAATAACAATATAGAAAGAGCGCGATTAAAAAAGAGCGAGCGGAGTGTACGCACAAACGTCTGTGAATAAAGTGAAATCGCGACCGGGCAAACAGACATTTGCAAAACCGACGAAAGAAGAAACTAACGGATTCGGTTCTCGTTGACACGTTTCCCCGTGGCACCCGCGACATATTTTTTTTTTTTCCAGCCACGCCAGAACAGCTCAGGTAAACGATAACGCGCGTTTTTGACGATTGAACACTCCTACGGAGGAGCGGTATACGAACGATCATCCGAAATGGCTGGTGCGATGCTGTTCGAGAGAGCTCAGGCCGTTTCTGTGACGAACCGCAGCGAGGGCATCTCGCTGCTGAACGAGATCGTCTCCGACCCCAGCATCGGCGACGATGACGAGGACAACATCCGCGTCAAGGAACAGGGTATTCTGCACCTGGGCGAGCTCTACAAGAAGGAGGGCAAGGCGAAGGAACTGGCCGAATTGATCAAAGCCACAAGACCCTTTCTAAGCCTCATCAGCAAAGCAAAGGCTGCTAAGCTTGTGCGATCCTTAGTTGACTTCTTTTTGGATCTGGAGGCTGGTATCGGTATTGAGGTGAGTTTTGTTGTACTTTAAAGGGATGATACAGATGTGGATGTGCTTTCAGAGGTCAACTATGTAACAAAAACAACAAAATGTAATTGTATGTGTGTTGTGTGTCTAGGTGCAATTGTGTAAAGAATGCATAGAATGGGCCAAGGAAGAACGTAGAACATTTTTAAGACAGTCTTTAGAAGCTCGCTTAATAGCTCTCTACTTCGACACCGGTATGTTTAGTGAAGCATTGCAATTGGGCTCTGCTCTCCTCAAAGAACTCAAAAAACTCGATGACAAGCAGCTATTGGTGGAAGTTCAGTTACTGGAAAGCAAGACATATCACGCATTGAGCAATTTAGCTAAGGCGAGAGCGGCGCTCACCAGTGCCAGAACAACTGCCAATGCAATTTACTGTCCACCGAAAATGCAGGCTGCTCTAGACTTACAATCGGGAATACTGCACGCAGCGGATGAACGAGATTTCAAGACTGCTTATTCTTACTTTTACGAAGCATTTGAAGGGTATATATACTTCGCACACAGTCGATATTGTAAATTGCATATTTTAAACCAAAGAATTTGCTACACCTCTTTCGTTTTCGTTCGTTTCTTGTTTTTTTTTGTAGGTACGACAGTGTTGAAAGCCCCAAGGCGTTGACGGCGCTCAAGTACATGTTGCTGTCAAAAATCATGTTACGTACACCGGAGGACGTTCAGGCTATCATGTCGGGTAAATTGGCGGTTAAATACGCGGGATTGGATCTGGACGCTATGCGGGCTGTGGCGGAGGCTAGCCATCGGCGATCCCTAGCGGACTTTCAGAAGGCGGTCAAGCAATATCGACAAGAATTGGAAGACGACGTGATCGTACGCGCGCATCTCGGTTCTCTCTACGACGCGATGTTGGAACAAAATTTGTGCCGTTTGGTCGAAAAAAAAAAAAAAAAAAAGAAAACTTTGTCGAATGAGCAACAAATCGTGCTCCATGTGGAAACACGTGTTAAATAATAACAGTTTTGATAATTCTTGCGCATTTTGACGTAGGTAAGTCACATTGCCTCGTGCATATCCTTGCCGTTGGCTCAAGTAGAAAAGAAACTGTCGCAAATGATTCTGGACAAGAAGCTGCGAGGAGTTCTCGACCAAGGGGAAGGTGTTCTGATCGTCTTCGAGGACACGCCGCGCGACAAAACTTACGAAATCGCATTAGACACGATACACAGCATGGGAAAGGTTGTCGATACACTTTACCAGAAAGCCAAGAAGCTCACCTAGCCCTGTTTAATATATATTTATACAAAGAAAAATCTATCGCAATTATTATAATAATTAATATTATTATTATAATTAGTTATTCTCATTAAATACTGTCGATTAACTGTGTTTCTTTTTGTAATTAACAATTGGACGATGATACAAACGCCGCGATAAAAGGCTCTCACTCGCCTCTTTATCGATGCGTTCGCGTAGAAAAAAAAAAAAATCGCTTTTATCGCTCTAGCATATAGGCATTGTTTAAAAATTACAAGATACAAAGTGATCAATCATCAGCTTGAGACTCTCGAATCCTTTTTAAAACAATCTGTTTTTTTTTTAATTTGTTTTTCGTTAAATGCTCTTCGAGTAAGCGAGGAAAAAAAAATTGTCCTGATGTTTCGAAAAACGGTGAAATATAAAAAACAGTGAGAGAATTTACATTATTATTGTTTATTTGTGTGTGCGCACACACACGCAACATGCAATCCTCAAACGATCAATTTAAATTTTGAAAACAATTCTCAGCGTGAAATTGATTATTTTAGAATGTTGCAATTTTTAAATTCTCATATGCCTTTACGCGTGTGTATGTGTGTGATACGTTAGATACATCTTTAACATCTTTTTTTGCTTTTTGTACATATAATAAAACTTCTTTTTTTTTAAAAAGAGAAAAAGACCTGATGTTTATCAATATTAATATTGTAACTTGAATGTAAAAAAAAAAAATATATACAATATGGTGCAAGAAGCGTAGAGAGATCTCAAAAAAATAAATAAATTGTGTGATTGCGCGTGCGAAATCCTTCTCGGAATTTTGCGAGCGTGTTGTGTTGTGTGATTCACATTTTATTAAAAGAAGAATCGATCGCGCGAACTCGCGATCGTGCGCATGCGTCGCGACGCAAAGTTTCGTCGAATTCGTCCGTTTCGGCGCGTATCACCTGTATTATCGCACGCTCGTCTCTTTCTCGTACCGCCGCGTGTGTAAATACGTGCGTCGATTTTTAAACTACGATAAATCGCCGAAAGCGCGGACGAAATCGACGGATTTACCGGGGACGCGAAGTCCCTCGCTTGACAACGTAGTAGTACGTACACAACACGATGATGGTAAGACGACTTCCTGTTTGGAGTTGCGCGCAGAGCGAGAGTTGCACGTTTTTAACAAAGGGAAACACAGAACGTTTGCTGTGCAATTTAGAAATAGCTCTTTCTTTTATCCCACGAAACTTATAATGGAGGATGCTACCGTGAGAAAGGTAAGAAATCATCTCGATTTCGTCTCCGTTTGCCGATTGTCGCGTTGCCGACACGTGGGAATCGAACCGAGACAATCCGACCGAGGGTGGCCCGAACGACGTGGTTTAGGTTAACCACCGGTATTTACGCGAGCACAGTGATGTGCGCGTTCATCCGTTGCGAGGATCCCGCGACCGAGAGTTTACCGTCATTCCTTTTGCTTTCCTGTCGCGCCCGAATTCCCATCTGTTTCTTCTGTCCACGTACTTGAAATTGTCGCGAGTCTCAAATGTAAGTGAAAAAAAAACCATACGGTTTTGAAATTTTTTCCGTTGCAAACGTAGCCTCAGTTTTCTCTTCTCTAAAAAAAGATCTAGTAATCTCGATGGCATTTGTACTTATGGGAGAGTAACACAGACAATTGAAGATAACGACAAGGAATAATTGATAAGGAATTTTTGATGAGCTTGTATCCCTACCAAACGTCAAATTTCTAGAAACTGCAGGAGAAACATGATATAGTAATGCTGATACAGGATTATTTTTCTTTCACACACTGAATACACTGGACTGATAGTAGTTTATAAGCTTTTTTTTTTTTTTTTTTTTTTTTTTTTATAGATAATCATAAATAAATGACAATTCTTTTGTACTAATGTATATGTGTGACATCAGTTGTTTCTCAAGTTTGACTATCATCACCTAAGGAATTATTATTGCTCCTCAAATACTAAATACAGTCTAGATTAAATAATTCAAATACTATTACATGTGTTACTGTACATACAGTCTGAAATACAAAACATACCTTTTTAAAACAAACAATTGAACAATCTGTCATTAATCTCTTGTGATTACATTCTGTTATGTGAGATTAAGATTTGTAAAACCCAAATTCTTGCCTTATCACAATTGTTAACAATCTTCTGTATGTTCCTTGTATTGCTTTTGTCTAAATGTTTTCCACATTACCCAGTAATCCAAGCCATGGCTCAAGTAATTTATTCCCAGATGGTCTCACAGAAAATAAGGTATCCAAGTTGGACTGAATTGTGACAGTGTGACAACACTAGTAGATTATTTTGTTTCAAGTTATTTGATTGCCATTTATAATTTTTCACGTTGCGTATTACTTCAAATTAATTGCAAGTACTTATTTAAGTACTTATTTACACACATTGTTATCAAAGTGATATATTTTTTAAGATTATTTTACAGGTTCAAGAATACAAGGATTCTCTCAAAACAAAGGTAATTGGTTGCTCTCTCTTCCCTCATGTTTGTATGCTCTTTATATCTTATATTGAATAGTAGCTTGCTCTGTAAAATTATCACAGAGTAAGCTCTCTGTATTATATTTTGTATGTTGTTATTTACGTGTTTGTCATTTAAGGCAGAGGAACTGTTGGTTGAGGGATTTCCTGAGAAAATAGTCAAATTAAACGAATTGCTAGAAACACCGGGATTCTGTAATCGCAAATTGTCAGACGTACATCAAGAGTTGAATGTACCCATTCCAGACCCCATAATTATTAATCATTCCGAAGATGGTCCTGCTACAAAAAAGCTCAAAGTGGACAATAATAGCGAAGAAACCAGTGGAACCAAAGTTATGGTACTTCCAAACGGTCCGGTACCTTGCAACAAAAAATTATGTGACCTGATTCACATAGTCAAACCGTACATTAGAGAACTCTTGGAAGATTCCAACTTGGTGAGCACACATTTTTATTTAAGCGTGCGCGATACACATCCGAACAAGCGCAGAGGATTTGTGAACATTGAATTTTTTGAACGCGTTTTTTTTTCCAGCTAAAAATGTGGATCTCTTTTCTGATCCCAAAAATCGAGGATGGAAACAACTTCGGAGTGTCTATTCAAGAAGATACGTTGTCCGAAATCCAATCGGTTGAGAGCGAAGCTGCCGCATTTTTCGATCAAATTTCGAGGTAGTATAAAACAAAAAACTCCGCGAACGTATGCTCTTCTTTCAGTAGTTTTTTTTTTTTTGCGAAATTACAGTCGCAACGAAAAGAAGAGGATCATCTTTCGTTTTATTGTCGTAGGTACTTCATTTCGAGAGGGAAGATTGTTAGCAAAGTCGCTAAATATCCACACATTCTCGATTATAGAAGGGCTATTCAGGAACTTGATGAGAAGGAATACGTAAGCTTGTGGCTTGTCATGTGCGAGGTTCGCAATCGCTATTGTTCGCTTCACGATCTTGTAATCAAGAACTTGGAAAAGATCAAACGGCCACGTTCCTCTAACGCGCAGTCGCTGTATTAGGTGGTAATCAGTCATAAAACAAAAAAAACACTGTGCAGAACGCTATGTGTGTGCGGAATGAAACATCACAGAAAAAAAAAATCGAAAATATAATTGAAATAAAACTCACAGACACATCAATATCGACATAACTTAATTGCCTTGACATTAGTTCATTATGCGTTTTATCGATTTATGGCACTAGAAATAAAAAACAAAGCGGTGACTACACTTAAACTTTACTGAAAATTGTATTGGAGTAGCTCCTCTTAAACTCGGAGATTTTTTGGGATCGAAGCAAAATCGAAAATTGAGAGGTGAATCCG
>QVOB01019892.1:0-15496 GCA_014839585.1 Pseudomyrmex concolor | reverse complement strand
ATATGTTGTTGTTTATTTATTTATATACCGCGTATACATGCGCGTGTTTCTCAACAAAACAGGTAAACGGCACCGAAAATTAGTTGCAGGTGAATACCAGAATTAATCAAACGTAAACCCGTAGCGACGGGAAAAGTGCTGGCGCGCGCAACGAGTATCTACAGGACGACGGCAAAGAGAGGCGCGCAACAAATTGAACGAGAGCACGAAGAGAAAACGAGCGTGGCCGAGGGAGAAACGCGCGATAAAAGATAGAACGGGAGAAACACAGGGGAGGGTCGCGCATATACGAGAGGAACAAGAGAGAAATGAAGGATCGCCGGAAAGGGATCGGGGAACGGTGGTGGACATTGTCACAGCTGCTTTATCCGGTATTAATGCGAAATAACGCGTGCAATTGTCGCTTTGAACCTTGCCGTTTCCGGAATGTACGTTTCGTCCGCGCATAATATGCACTCGGAAGCGAGCGCTGCCATATTGCGTCGTTGATGAGAGAGAGAGAGAGAGAGAGAGAGAGAGAGAGAGAGAGAGAGAGAGAGAAAGTTCGCTCTCGCGCAAACAAGCCAATATTTTTCGACCCATTTGCGATCGTTGCGTATATTAAAAATTCTCGAATTTTTTTCAAAACAAATTTATGTAAAGCGGATAATGATGTATTTACTAGCTGATCCAATCTGACATTTCTCTCCTTCTCTCTCTCTCTCTCTCTCTCTCAAATGTACGATATGACGTCAATACATAATAGCGGCAAATTGAAGAGGTAAAAAAAAAAAAATAATTTAGAGCAATATTAAATTATCGAGATTTAAAAGGATTAAATTCTTTATTTCGGCAGACTTTAAATCGCTAATTAACAGATGAATTGTGAAACGGTTTTAATTTATCAAAGTCCCGTTATAGTCCCGTGCAACGAAAGATCGAATCGCTCGTCGGGAGAGAACACACTCAATTCGTCGGACTTTAAAAAAAAAAAAAAAAAAAAAAAAAAGTTACTCGTGTGAGTCCACATATAGTCTGGCACGCCTATTGACGTAGGATCGATTCGGATTAAAGGTTGTGATCCCCGATGATGAGTGTCGCGGTTTATGGTCGGTGTCAAGGCTCCGAATTCGATGTGTGTGCTCGCGAAATCTCGTAATACCGTCCGAGCATATACATTGCCGAACGACTATTCTAATCCAAATTGACAATTGCAGTGTGTGGGCGACTTTTTGCGATATTTTTGCGGCCGACTTTTCGAAAAGATCGATCACTCTGTAGGAACGTTGTGTAGGATGTTTTTTTAAGATTACGCTTTCTTTTTAACATGAAAACGAAAGTAGAACGACTTGCGGGACACACTTGTGATATCAAAATTGCAAGATTATCTAAGTATTGATTGATGATTGAGAGATATTACGCTATTTGTTATTATTATTTTTTTTATCAGTCAAGTTTTTGCGTTAAAGTCAGCGCACAAGCATATCTCACTTTTTTCATTTTTACGTGCTACATTTTTCCTACGAAGGGACACATCGTATATCTTGCTATTATAGAGATAACGTGTTTTATCACTGCACTCCCGCGCGATGAACTGCTACGCTCGAGATGATACGACATAAAGATATATTGGAAAGATTTCGCTGAAGAATACGATCGGCAATTTCTGTTGTTACCATATTACGCGGTTCGATTTCTACATCGTTATAATTGTATGCAACGTAGAAATTTGTATAGCGCGCGCGCGCTATACACACACACACACACACACACACAAAATTGCGCATGATAATTAATTAGGTAGAAAAAGCATATTTAATTGGGTGAACGTCAACATGTATTATCATTAATTATTGCGCTTCCTCCTCCCCTATTTTCTATTATTACGATATTGCGATCGTCGATATTATCAATTTGCGGTGATCATTGTTGCGTTTCTCCGCGTTTGTATTATATTCGCGATGAACACAACGTCGAACATAATCCATTATCTTGTGGGTCTGCAGGTTATAATCTATAGTTTTTTTTTTTTTTTTTTTCGGTTGTTATCTCGGATATCAACGGATACTTTTCTCGTATTTATTTAAACAAATATTCGAGATGCGGTATTGTAAAATGATCTCCGCAAAATACGTTGTGAGAACCTCCGCAAACGCAACGCATTCGATATTTCGTTTATACGCTCGCGCACGCGTGTACGGGAGACGAGAGGGGGATTGTGTGCGAACTATTTTTCAAAATTCGCTTTATCCCCCGCGGGACGGTCACGCACATACGCCACATATTTCCGCTCGGTATTGGCGCCGGGGAAAAAATTCACCGAAAAGTGTAGGTACGCGGCAATATTGTATACAACGCGTTAACTCTTAACTGGGCGTGACCAAAGCCATACGCGTTTGCGATTCGATTATACGATCGCGAAATATAACTGAATTGCATTTTCTAAAGATATGCGCGCATGTTTGTGTGTGTGTATATTTTATATGCACATTTTATTGCATATTCTCGTTTTGTATCTGCATGTTCTTTCTCCTGTATATGAGAGAATGTGAGAGACGCATCCCTCTCTGAAGAAAAGGAGAAAAATGCAGGTATGGAAATATACGCAATAAATGTACACGCTACGCGCGCATTAAAATTATACCTGTGGATAAAAATTATTACACTTGCGCGGAGAGGATTTGCAAGGAAAAAATATTTTGACAACTTGATTTTAACAACAAAGTATGTTACATTATTTGAGGAAATTGCACAAGAGTGAGGATTTCCTCAGAGTAAACTTGTTCTCTCAAGCACTCTAATGCACTCGGGACGTTAATGAGCGTCCCCCGACGCGTTTCGTCGGAAATAGCATTTAGAAAATTCCGTGATTTCGATCGCGAGAATCTTTCCCGTTCTTCCCGCCGCCGCGTAGGTCTCCGTGTACCAAGAGATGTTTCGAGGAGGGATGCTCGCGCGCATGGAAAGAGGTGGTGGGATAGCGCGGAGGGCTGTTTTATGCAAGGGCCTTGGATTTTATGCAATGAGACTGCAATATCAAACGGCGCGCGAGAGTAGCGGAGTGCCGCTGAATAAAATATCCAGAGGCCGTTGAGAAAAAAGCACGAGCATAGGGTCGGCGCGAGATGGTTGGCACGCGGGACGCGGAGGATGGGGAGGGAGGAAACGGCCACCAGACGCATTTCGATTTCCCTATACTGGCTGTTGCACAATAGATACCCGAGAGATCTCGCGGGTGCATTAAAGTGCGCGTTCTCCCCCCTCATATTTCCCGCCGATCGTTGTGGGGTAATTTATTACGCGCTCGATCGCTCTCCGCGCCATCCTCGCGTTTGCCGTGTCCCGATTGTTTCCCTGTGTTCATTGAAACGGCCTCGATTTCGCGCGCGCGCTCGCGCGTTTAACTCTCGAGTCCCGACGGAAAAAAAAAAATCTGAATATTTCACGAGTCGTTCGCACAGTACCGAGACACTTGGCGAATTTTTGAAGAATTTTTGAATGGATCTTGCGAGAGAATCGCGGGGAGAATCTTTTTTTTTTCCTCACTTTATACGATCGTTCCATTGACTTGTGTGTAACGACGACGCGTCCATATGATAATTACGAATTAAGGTGAGGCAGGATTTAAAAGATGCCATCTACTTACAACGCGACCATACGCGCTTTATTCGCATAATTAATACGAGATTTACACACGCGTGCCGGGCAGATGCGCGTCTCATTTCAACACAATAACGTATCGTTCTCTCCATTGTTTACGGTCACTCTCTCTTTTTCCCTCTTGGCGAGTTTGGCAACTTCCGCGAATGAGTAATGTCTCGCTGCGTCAAACTGCAGCGAGAAAACGGCGTAAGAAAGTCGTGAAGTGCGAATGCGAGATATTACGGAATGGAGGCGATGCAAACGGAAAAGAGAGAGAGAGAGAGAGAAAAAAAGACTTCAAAACTTAGATTGGTGTTACGTGGCTCTCTTTTTCTCTCTCTTGGCGAAATCTCTCTTGGCGAAGGAGAAGAGTACCCGAGGAGGAAAGAGTATAAGAGAGATAGAAATAGAGATGAGATCGCACCCGTAACAGCACGATCCGAGGCGGCTTAACGGGAAAATCCGCGGTAAGATCCCTCGCGAAATCTCTCTACTTCCGCGAACGCTATGTTTCCACGGCGCCGCCCCGTATACCGGAAGTGTGCTCCTCTCCCTCTCCATCACGTCCTACGCCAGCCCGATTCTACAACCCGAGAACCTACTGCCTGTGCCACGGCGTGTCTTCCATGTAAATCTTAAAGGATTACGCTCATAATTGCCTGCGCGTCGCCGCGTAATTGAAGAGCACTTAGACCGGCTCAGAGTCGCAACGCGATACGTGACTGTTTCGCGTCACGGGATCGAAGATCCCCCGCCGAAACGATATTCTCGTCGCGGATCACCTTCACGCACACTTTACGTCGAGGGTTAGTACATCGCAACGGATGCGCGAACGTGGCAAAACGTGCAGACGCCACGTGTATATTCGAACGGGGAAGTGCGCGTGATGTACCGGCGATCAATTTCAGAATGTTTACTTACATTTTTTTTGTCACGTCAGCAGTATCTTATTAAAAAAGCGAGACGAATTGTACACAGAAAAATATTTAGCTGATATTTAAAAAAAAACCTCGTACTCGCGCGCGCGTGTGTAAATTTTACAAAAAATTCGAAAT
The DNA here is from genome assembly GCA_014839585.1 of Pseudomyrmex concolor. NCBI lineage: Eukaryota > Metazoa > Arthropoda > Insecta > Hymenoptera > Formicidae > Pseudomyrmex > Pseudomyrmex concolor. Next base: position 10,820 of record QVOB01019892.1, on the reverse strand, counting down.
ATTCGTCTTTGTGGAAAAAGATTTTTTTTATAACAAAAAGATTTTTTGTAGCGTATATGTTCTGTAAACATTATTTCCATCCGTTAGACAGTCGAAAGTGTATTTCGCGTCAATTTTGATATTTTAGTTATTATTTCTAATTATGTTTTGCCGTGTTGTTTTTATTTGATGAGAGAAAAAGATTGGCACTCTTTATATGTTGTACACGTCGAAATTAGAATTAAAATTGAATTGCGAAGCACAAACGTCGCGATATATTCACTTTCCGTGAGTAATTCAATCGATCGTACACTTTTACATATCGAATCGTCGGTGCGTTCTCCGCACCGAATCTCGGGGTAATCAATTCCGAAATTCTGAGCCGCAGTCGCGGTTTTATTAACTAATGCAATCGTAATCGTCCGATCTTCGCACAACTCGTTGACTTTCGCGCGATCCGATCCGAATGCGTAAACTTAGTTGTGCGCACAAGCCTAACCCTCTAAATCCCGCCGGGCTTAATGGATTAATTTTGTAATTAGGTGGTTTGTATAATTGGAGCGTAGCTACACACACACACACACACACACGTACGCACGCACGCACGCACGCACGCACGCACGCGCTCATACACACACGCGCGCGCGCGCGCGCGAGACTCTCAGATGAGACACATAGCGCAGGGTCGTGGACGAAATTTTCGCTTTGCGCTTTGGAACCCCCGTGCTCTGTCGTGAGTTTCAGACTGTGTTCGGAAATGTCAACAGCGTTGCTAGGTTATGGAAAAGTTGGGATACGAAACTATTCCGACCCTTTGTCGGAAGCCTTTACCTGCGCTTTGTAATACCACAATCGATTGGCGTTTCAGCGATTTACCGGAAACCTGACGCTCCGTCAGTCACTGTGGTTGCCAACGAATATTGTTCGCGCGTTTGAAACTTTCACGATTATTGTTTTTTAACAAATTCCGCGGTACATATATATGTGTATATACATATTGTATACACAATCACGGCAATAAAATTATTTTAATTAAGTTTTAGTTTTAAAAAAGGCGGGTCGCGTGTATTTAGTTGAAACGTTAGATTAAGAAAACAACAAATCAAGAGGTCGAAACAGTTTTTTTAATATTTGTGTTTCTTTTTTTTTGTTTTTCAGGTAGGTCTAAATAAAAAAAAAACAAAAAAAACAAAAAAAACAAAACGATAGATTGATCTGTGTTCAGTATACCAGCGGAAAATACGTGTGAAGAATTTAGACAGTATGATGATGGCAAACCTACCCCCTGTTATGCTGCCACCTATTACGGACTACGGGATGTTAACGCCTACGCTTGGAATAAAGGTAAGTCGATTAACCCTTCCGGCGGGCATTGGTGAAGGGAAAACAAAATAAAAAATTGAGATTTTTTCGCAATCATACAATCAAGATGTGATCTCGATTTGAGATTTAAAGCGTGGTGAAATGTCGCGCTAAGACAGTTCTAATTTTCGTTCGCTGACAGCGGCTCTTATTGAGATCTCTTTCCTCGGTATATCAGTATATTTTCTGCAAACATTTTCTCAGCGAAGTCGCCGCGGGTGGATTTGGTAATGATCGCGAACATTTTTGTCTAGAAGAGAGACTATATTGCTCGCGCTCGCTTCTCTTAATTTTTTTTTTCCCGATTCTCGAAGCAATCGCGCACGGTTTAGCGTTGATACAAAATCACCCCTGGGCGAATCTTTGGGCCATTGAATATCAGCCTCTTCTGATCCTTTGACTTTTGCAGTCTCACGCTGTATGTTAGAGAGCACTCAGTGCGCGAGCGCTCTACAAGCTGCGAGATATTAATTAAAATTCCGCCCGGAATACTTCCGACGATAGAACGAAGCGTAGGCCCGCGCGCGCGCAGTATATTGGCTAACCGAGATTGTGCCGCGACGCGTCTAATTTACTCGGCGATTTTCCACGTTCTGAAAGCGAGGAACAAATCGCAAGCGTTGGCTATCAACATTCCATTATGCTACTTAGAGCGGGACTCCTCGTGAAAACGATACATTGCATTCATAACGTAAGAGAGATGATTGAAAATTGTAATGTTCGAATAGATTTGATTTTTTTTTTTTTTTTTTTTTCAAAGAAACAAACAGTATCGATTTAAATCGCAAAAGTCAAGTTATCTGTGCGGCAAACAAACTGAAATGTTCACATTGGAGATAAGAAACATTAAATGTTATTGTTTTAAAGTATAAAATAAGTGACTTGGCGTTGCTACATACTTGTCTAGAATAAAAGACAGCTGAAAGCTCGATTCTAAGGACAATCTCTTACGGATGACTATGTTAATACGGAATTGTGCGCGCCCATCGATTTCGCTTTTCGCACATTTTTTTTATTATTTACTAAATGGCGGAAAAGCGAGCTAATAACGGCCGCGTGCGGCATTCTTGAATTTCATCCGGTCTTTACACGTGTGCGCACGAGCATTAAACGTGCAACCGCGACTTTTCCGGAATTTCACTGCTCACTTCCTTGCATTGGTTTTGCCGCTGCCGCTGCCGCCGCCGCATCGCATTCCCGCTGTTTACTGAATTTTTTATTGTGTTGCGCCAAATTTATTTCTTTGCCACTTTGCGAATATATCACATATATATGCGTAAACGATTTGCATGAACGTTGTTATTCTTTGGAGTTTATTTGGACGAAAAGGGCGAGATAAAAAGTAAGAAGAATTAGCGCAAAGAACTTCCGTTCCGGGATTGTGGAAGGTGCGAGACAAATCCGAGTTATCTTATATATTACACAGGGTGTCTGAAAAATATTGTTTTGATTAGGTCTAATCTATCTTCAGCTGTATCTATACTTCGGCTGTGTCGAAATTTTTCAGACACTCTGTGTACACATATAGTACACGAAATAATTACATTGAAGATCTCGGGTGCAGCCGCTGAGGGAAATCTTACGTTGTTTCCTATGTTAAAAAAAAAAAAAAAAAAATAAAAAAGACGTGCTCTCTATTTCCCTTACGAGTGTAAGACGAAGGAACTTTTTTCAAGTGGTTCGGCGAGGCGTGCTTTCAACGACAGGTAGTTAGCGATTGAGAGAATCTCGGGATATCTACCTACCTACCTACTCACTTCGCGTTTATATTCTCAGTTCTTTCTCTTCTCGTCAGCCGGGCCCCCATTGTGTTTTCCGCGGTATCTTATTTCCGTGGCTATTTTCACGTTAATTAAACTATTTCCAGCGCGAAAGATAACCAAGTGGAATATAAAGTTACCTCACTTGTAAGTTCGGCATAAATATTGTTTCCATTATCGCACAAAAGTCTCGGACGGGCTTGAGAAATTAACTTGAGAAATATTCCATTTTCGAGTTTTTTTTTTTTTTTTTTTTTTTTTTTTTTTTTTTTTTTTTTTTTGGTTTTTCGTTTCGTTCTTTCAATCTTTCTCCCAAAGAGAAGTCCGGCTTTGAAAATCCGCAATATACACATGTATATACATATTTTTTTTATACGCGCGATTATATGTTTTGAAAAAGTTCTTCAATGTTGTAAAATATATATTCTCTGAAACTCCCCAGTTTTTCTCGGTATTATTTGGAAAATTATGTGAAGTTGAATTTACCGCGACATCATGTAAGAGCTTCCATCATACGCGTACGATGCGGCAAAGAAGTTTGTCGTGGAAAGTGTCTAAGGGAACGCGCGCGCAGTTTCTCGTGCACGGAAAAGGGTGGAGAGAAAGAGTCTCTCCGACCGGCGTTTTCGGAGGCGCCGCCGCCGGGCAAAGTTGCCGCGCTGCAGCAACCGCTTCTATGAAAGCGAACAAAAAGCTGAATAACATTAACTCGCTTAATGTATTCCCGTAATTTTAATACACAATGCCCGGTACGCGAGACCTCGAGGCCGTGTTCTCGCGCGCAGACTACTAAAACTCCTCTCCGCCGAAGATTTTCTTATTCTCGTTAAATCCTCGCGTTCCTAATCTTTTTGTCTGATTAATATTTATATTATATTAACATGAGAGTCTCTCGTTCCTTGATTAAATAGAGAGCAATATAACGGTATTTATCATAGTTTCAGCTAAATCACAGAAGAATCACTTGCTCAAATTTATGAGTTGGAGAAAGAAAGGGAGCAATATTGGGGGGCAAATTTCATCATTAAACTACATTTCAATATTTGATAATACACCGTTTATGGAAAGATGATATTTAACTGCGTTAACTGGATGGTGCGCCTGGCGCACATGTGTGCAGAGGTATCGCATGTAGGATAGTTATATGTGTTTTCCCCGTCGTTATCGTTCGAAACTGCGCTCGATGGGCCCGCGGGGTCTCTCGCTTGATGTTTCGCGCAGCGAAGATTACGTTGGGAATCGATTTTCCGCGCGTTACTTTGATCAGGTTTCGCCGGCCGTTCAACCGGAAGGACTTTTCATACACGGACGGCGGATGCGCGCAGCCGCCCAAAGGGCGCGCGTTGCTCTCGCACACAAAGGAAACTCTTCCCGGTAAATGTGCCAGGCCACCAAGCCGAGCCGGGGCTCGAATCCGCCCGGTTTCGTATATTTTCTTTGCGTTAAATCGCAGCTCGCTCGATTCCGCAGCACAACGCGGCGCTCTCGCGGCTGTGCCGCAGAGCAGCCCCCGCGCTCGAACTCCCGAGGCGCTCTGACGTCATTCGTATTATTTCCACCTGCGCCCGTGCATCGCATCGCCCACCTGTCAGACGCATGCATCGCGCGAGCATTGCAAAACGCGCGCACGTGTATCAAATTCAGAACGATTTGATTGTTGCGGGGAGAGCGGCGGCAAATTAATTTCTATATACTCGCGCAACACGGCTCTCCGCGAGTTTCGTTTCGTTTGCTGTCCCTTTCTCTCTTTCTCCCTGTGTGTGTAACACCGCTCTGTTTATTAATAAATATATACGATTTCTGATTTTTTTTTTACACCGCGAAATGAAAGAAATATCCGCGCGGTTAACTGATTAACAAACAAAGCGGCCGTAATAAACAAACTCGCGCTACCGCGAATTCCCACAATTTCTTTCGCGTATTCTCGTTTTTTTAAATCATTTATTTATCCTTTTATTTCTGTCCCTTTGTTCCCGCGAAACTCGTGCGCGGCGTGTGTTATTCGCGCGTGTTGTTACAAGTTAAGCTGCCGGCCGCGCGCCGCGCTCAATCAAGTCGAATGGTTTGCAGATTTTTCACGCGATGCAATAGTCGATGCATTCTTCCGCATTGATTTACCTCGATGTTATGACGATTTTTATTGCAACGAAGTGCCGTTCTCGCTCATCGCGCGATATTGGTCGCTCGATTGTATGCGCGTATACACACGCGCGCGCACGTGTGCCCTACCTCTACACGAAGGTGCGCGACAAAACGAAGAGGATGGGAATGCGCATGAATATCCCGGCGGCATCCCATCAGTGACCTCGTCTCCTCGTTTGCATACGCAAACAGAGGAATTAGGACCGGACACGTTGCGCTGCATGCTCGATCGGGAGATCCTTTGCCCCTGGGAGCGCGTTATTGTCGTCTCGAGCAGGTTATTGTCGTCGAAACACATCGGAACAATCGACAATATTGCCCGAAATTCGACGAGTCCTCCGGGGATCTTCGCCGCCGGCAAGAATGACGAGCGTCGAACGTGTGCGTTTCTCCGTGTGTTTCTTTTGCTTTTACATGTACAATATCTAGTTATGGTCCATATTTAGGGCTTTGCGATAGTTTGCTTAGTAGTCGTGAAGATTAAATTAATTGTTCCGTTGAAATAAATAAAGAAAATGGTACACGTTTCGCGATTTGACAATAGCTCGCGGATGAGTCGCTCGAAGAATGTTTCGAAGGGCGCGACGGGAGAGTTTGATTTGAATTTTTCACGTCGACTCAACTTCCCGCCGCGCGCCGTCGCGAGACACGTCGCATCGAATATTCCATAAATAAATCGACGTTTAATAGAAAATCGGAGAGAACTGTGCGCCTCATCGCTCACTGTCATGGCGCTTCGCCGCTCTACCGGCAGCTAGTATCTCAATAATATTCAGTTTATAAACTTCGAACGAATCCTCTGTTACGTTGGCTCGGTTCGTCCCTTTATATCCCATTCCTCCCCGCTTGCTTATTATTATTCTTACAGGGGATGTCACCGTCACGCGTCAATGTATTTCGCGGCTTTAAAATAAATATTTAATATTCCGGTAATATTTTTGTACATTTTTTTTTCGTCTTTTGTGATTTATGAAAGTGATGTTCGCGCGCTGATAAAAAAAAAAAACCAGAATATACTGGTCGTCGAATCGCTTTTCATCGAGCGACTCTTAATTGTATGCGAAATATCGTTTAACCGCGCGAAAACGGTAATGATATGCTCGCGCCAAGTGTCAGTTAAATAGCGGCAGATCCATCACAATCGATCAAGCATTGTTCGCGTCTCGATAATTTAATGCTCAAGCGACTAACAACGTATCTCGGCCCATCCATCTTTTCCGTTTCTTCCCGAAATTCTCGCGCGCGAAGATACAAAACTTCCTTATTTCGCCGAGAGAAGCGCCTATCTTCGTAAACAAACGACTCTTCCGAACGAGAATGTTTTCCAACAACAACGTAAGCTTTTTAATAACACGAACTTTAAGAGTTTTCGCGTGTCTCGAATATCGTAAACGCTAAATATTCACGTTTGTTGTGAGAAAAATGTCAAAAAAAGAAAAGCTGTGTTGCGGTAATTGTTCATCCACAAATCGATATCATCATTTATTCCGCACGCGATTTTTAACGCAACATCGAAGTAACAGCCGAACTCTCTCACTCGTAATATATTCCGGAATATTACTGTCACGAAATATTAAATTGCGCGAAAATCTCTCTCCTCCCTCCGTCTGAAAATGAGGAAGGAAGCGAGTAAAACGCTTAACTATCCACGCGCCTCGTAAAAGCTCCTCGATAAACATCGCGGTAGAAAAGAGCTCTCTCACGTGTATAGGCACGATGTACGTACATATATATGTAAACAATAAGCGGCCATTTGGTTGGCGCATCGGAACGACGACGAGGGCGAACTCGCGGTTCCAATTCGACGTTAGCCGCATCGTTGACTCTTTCCCCATTACCTGCCGATTTTTATTCCTGACTCTCGACCGCATCTCCCGCGCCGTGCTTTCCTCCCGTGTGTTTGCTTCCACTACACCGGGCGCCGCCCGCGCGCAGGAGGCAGGACTTTCCCTATTTTATTAGCCCCGGTTACACAGCGCGCGGCCCTCCCGAAACAATAACCATTGTTAGAGGCTCTTTCCCGCGGCACGTTTCCAGCGCGCCGCGTTTGTAGGCCGCAACTCCCGGAGCTTTGTTCGCTTCGTAGACGAGCGTTAGGAGAGGAGCGAGCCGGCTACCGTTTTAGCTCTCAGATGGGTTTGCGCGCGGGCACCCCCTTTCCGTCCCTATTTCCAGTCGTAACCGTTCCCGTTAACGTTCGCCCGCTTTTCTTCCCTCTTCCCCTCTTTCTCTCCTTCTCTCTCTTTCCGGTAAGCGACCATCATCTCTCCCGATATGTGATAGTAATACGCCGGTCTCTCTCCTCATCTTCTTCCCGCGATTTTGCAGCGCGAGTCGTTTCGAATGCATACAGCCTTTTAATTAGATATCCTATCGGCGATGGCGGTATATTTTACGATTTCCATGGAAATGAGATCCCTCCCGCCTCCGATCGATCTTTCCCCGCGCGATTTTTATGTTTCTCGCGCCGTGTTTGCGGCTCGGGGAGACTAAGAATAAGAGTTTACAACGGAATTTTCGAAAGATGACGCACGTGTCTCGACGAAAGTTTTTTCTCCGACACGATATTTTCCGCTAGATTTGAACGGTTGAGTTTCTGAGACGAAAGAGTTCCTGCTTGAATATCGCGCGTACGAGGATTGTCCGGAAGATGATTGTTGTTTTTTTGCATTATTATTGGATGGTTACGCGCGATCGCCGCGAGGGGCACGAAAACGCGATTCGCCCTATTGATAACGAATAGGGCGGCGAGTTTCCATCCGCCTCGGCGAAATTTCCTCAGTGGCTGCTGCTACTGTTTCGAGGATACAGTTTCCGAAAACACGTTTTCCTATATATGTACACGTTTATATATATATATATCGGCATCGACACTACACTCTCTTCCGTTATTTCCGTAATTAAACTAATGGAAAGCCGACACGATGCTTTTATGCGAATTTGCGCGCTGTATGTGTTGCTCTACAGGGGGCGGCTACGAGTCTCGAAACATCGAAACGCAATCCATTCAAGATGCGCGGGAACGAACAAGCGAAAACCGCAAAACTTTTCGCAACTTTGCGCGTGACGTGTGCGGAACGATTTATAAGTGATTAAAACTTATACAGTGATATATTTTTTTTTATCTTCAAAGAATGCGAAAAAAACTAATGAAATTGCAAGTACAACACATTATTATATTGCAAGCGCACACAGCAGAAACACATCGCGAGAGTTTATATTTTAGCTCGAATATTAGCGTGTTTTGGAAACCATCGTGTTTGCGGAGAACAATTTTTTTTAAATTACACTCTTGTATTTTTAATTTCTTTCTCTGAAGAAAGCGATTATTATCATTCGGTTTATCATTCGCGGAAGTAAAAAATTGGAAGAAACAAGAATTTTCGCGTTTTCGGTCTAAATCGATCCCGGCCTAATGCACGTTGCGGTAAATTTGGTTTGCAAATGCCGGGACGCTTTTAGGAGAGCGCGCAACGAAGCCGGCCTGATAATAACGATAACGGAAGTGAGATAGCCGTCGCGCATGTATTGCATTACACGTAATGAAAACAGCTATCGCATTACGCATAATTACGATGTTATTTCGTTATATGCGAAATAATTTGCGAAAGTTTGCGAACGCGCGGAGTAATTGGGGGATGAGCAGCGTTACATAAATGAACCGGGGATAATTGCGCGTCATTGTTCATTATTTTTTTTTTTCTTTTTTTTTTTTATTATAAAAGCCGGAGAGCGCGTCGTTACCATTCCCTTTGTGAAAATATTTTATTATTGTTTTTAATTAACGTCGCGCGCCCGCGCACGCGAAAGAGAGAAAAAAAGACAGAGCGATATAAAAATGTCGCGCTCTTTCTCCCACCCGTCCGATCACAAATTCGATATACTCTCCGGGTTTCAATTAATTTTAATTATCGTTTAACAAAGTGCCGAAAAGATGTAACGCGATGCGAGCCGCGCGCGCGGCCGTTAAAAATTAATGACGTTCGTCAAAATGGAACGCCAGAATAAACACGAGTTTCTCCGACCGATATCAAAAACTGGAGAGTCAATTAATTGCCCTGATGGACGCGATGACGTCGCATAAACGTCGCGTTTGTTTTGCACTCGTTGTTTTATATGTATACTTTAACCGCGTTAAAATCTGACGCACCGCTCCCACGCGCGCTGTGTTCTTCTCGCCAGTTTATTCGCTCTTCTATTTCATAAAAATAGATTCGTTCTCTTTTCTACGCTTTTAAGATCCTACGAATTCGTATTCCGGAATCGTTTCTTTCTCATGATTTGTTTTCAATATTGTCTTGATGCAGCAGCTGACGCGCGACAGTTGCCACTCTTCAATCTGCCGGCGTCATTTTTCCCGAGCGTCGACTTCAGGCCGTTATATCGGCGAGTCGGATTACCGGTGAGAATAAATGTTGCCCAAGCAATCGGGATTTACTTCGAGAAGAGCACTACGTCTTGAATGAAAATTTAATGTCCGGTGTGCTGGAAATTTTTTGGGAATAGTATTGTGCGTGTGCAGGAGCGCCTATATATAAAGAGATGGTTTGAATAGATTAGAAGAGAGGAGGATCTTCTTTTATGATGTGCTTCCGCGATGACGAAGATCAGTATTGTTATTTCTTTCACAATAAAATCACGCGATGATACCAAGTTTTAACTAGCGTTTTTTTTTTTTTTTTTTTTTTTTTTTTTTTTTTTTTTTTTTTTTTTTACAATAGAGCATATCTTTTACACATATATTTCTTTTCAAGAGAAATTATAAATGGATGGCTAACGCATTTTTTTCGAAGTATACAATAAATTGCGGTTGTTTATTTAGGCGCAAGAAATATATTTGCCGCATAAATTGCCTTGGCGAACGTGTAACCGGCGACAGAATAATTTACTACGTTAACGTATCTATTACGCTGCGAATGTCGCGGGTTTCTACCGAATCATTTGTTATTAGTGGCGAAATCAAGAAAAATAGCGTTTGCGTGTCACATTGAAACATTAATAATATTTGAACGATGAATGTTCGGCCGGATGAGAAAGGATTTTGATGAATTCAACATCACATGTGTGCGTGTATTGACGAAACAATTAATTATTCGTCAATTAACGTTCACAAATCGTACATTTTAATAGAAATCTAACCGAGAATACCTAATTTGAATAAATATTACAAATTATAAAATATAATACGCGTTGAGAGTAACAAGTGCGTTTCAAATCCGCCAATGATGAGACGTTCCTCGTCGTTCGTTCAGCTATTCGCATAATGATGTGTTCTGTCGGGATTCAAGATTTCCACGTAGAATAACGATCTCTTTCTCTGTCTTTCTCTTTTTCTACGGCACTTTCTTCTATTCTTTAACACCTCGCTCGCGCATTTAGTTTGACAACTTTTCAACAGCCGCTTCGTGAAAAGTTTTCCGCACGGGAGATAAAGACAGAACGGCGCAATCAGCGGCGCGCACGCTTCGTCGCTGCCGTGCCGTAAACGGGATTTTTAGATTGCCGATGGAAACAAGAGGTTGATGCGTAAGCACAGTTGAAAATTTGTTTTCAAGAGTAAGAAAGGCGAGGAAAAAA
>QVOB01019891.1:0-23337 GCA_014839585.1 Pseudomyrmex concolor | reverse complement strand
GGGAGATTGATAGCGCAGTTCGAAAACGGATGATCCTTCGTGAAAAAAAATAATAGGATAAAAATAAGACACGAAGAGAGAGAGAGGCGATCTTTTTTTTTTACCGCCATCTTTTGTCGTTGAATTATTGCGCGCTCGCGGAACGTATTCGCGAGTCGTAAAGCAATAATAGGAACGTATGGCGCTTTTTAATAATTCTCTCTTTTTCTCTTTCTCTTTCTCTCTCTTTCTCCCTTCATTGTGGTGTGAAATAGCGACCCGTACTGGAGGTTGAAAGTTCAAACACGCGAACAATATACTAACGCAATAACGAGGGAAGCATGTGATACCTCTTTCGCGTAATATTCCCGGATTTTCTTTGCCCCCGGCGGAAACGGTTCAAAAGGTTAATTTCATTTATCAATCTCTTCTTGTCTTCGGTTTTGTACCACATATGTATATTATATAATTCTTGTAGAAAAAAAAAAAAAAAAACTTTCACGTCTTTGTTCTCACGTCAAAAATTGCCGTTCACGTCTGATTTTTTCTCGCGATAAAACGGGAGGGGCTGCGCTTCTTCCGAATCGCTGCGTCAATTTTAGGAAACTCACACGGACACAGCGTCATCTTTTATGTACACACATACATACGCACGTGCATACATACGTACACGTCATATCCCCGTCGTTTCGGAACATCCATTGGTGCGGAAAAGTTGTCGAAGGCGAAACTTACTTGGCCGGCTCGGCGAACTCTCCTCTCGTGTCTCCCGCAGATTCGCGCACATCGGATGTGTTTCCAGCACACGATCGTAAATACTTTTTATTTGTTCGTGTACACGGAACTTCTTCTATCCGTTTACCGTTGAAATCGCGCTGCCGCCGGATTCGCTTTCCGCCGGGCACTCGTCGCGTTTTTCAAGGGATTCCGAGAGTTTATATGAGAACTGAAGACAGCAATAATATTCGCTAGTAAACTTATGTTTATTACGCTCGATTAAGAAGAAACAAGTTGCATCGAAAAAAATATATTTTCCAAATTAGATACACGTCTACTATTTTTTACGCTGTGAAAAATATAAAATTCGAGTGTTTTTATTTCCATTTTTTTTTTAATCGAAAATAGGTCACGTTAAAATTCGCAGAGAGATTCCGAACAACGCGGTGACTTCACAGACATCGAGAAGTAGATTTCTCGCGGATGTCTGATGGTTTTACGACTTGGCGATGAGTCGCCTCTCCTCCGCGTTTGCGAGGAGAAGACGCGGAGTGGTTTGTTAATGCGGCGCATTATGGGGTTCTATCGAGGTTGGCTTTGCGAGCGCGCGACTCCCCGGGGCATTCGCCCGAGCTGACGAGGATCCCCGATACCGTTTGTAACCTACCGTGACGTGCCCGCGGAAACAAATTATTTTCGAGTTAATTTAATTCCGCTACAGTTGTGTGTTTTATCTTTGGGTATATGCGCGCGTGCATAGAGAGAGAGAGAGAGAGAAAGAGGGAAAGAGAGGGAGAGAAAGAGAGACGAGGTGGAAACGGACAGCGCATGCGGTCGGGAATTGAATACCGGCAAACTTTGGAGCATTTTCAGCCTATAAGAAAAAAAGAAAGACATCTGGTATGCATTTTTACTTCCGCGCGCTATTTCACGAAGTAACTTCGCGGCTCTTCTTCTTCACTTTGCCTATATTTGCGACTCTGTATTTTTTGTTGTTTTTTTTTGTTACCGATAAAAGTTGACAACGGCGAGACTCGATGTAAAAAGCAGCGCGAAGTCACTTCCGTGGAATGAAGGAGGAAAGGGAGAGAGTGAAAGACAAAGAGTAGAAACTTAGCTTTTTATTCGGCGTTATCAATATCTAGAACGACTGAGAACAACGGCGCGTATACGTATATATACACGATGCTTTATAGTCACAATATTTCGAACTTTTTCTCGCAGTTTACTCGCATACTGCGTCAACGTGCTTTTTAAAAGAGACGATAAATATCACGATGCTATTCGGTGGTGGTATTTTAAAATGCGTAATGACGCGCGTTATCGTGCGACGCGCACGCGAAAATTATCCAAATCCGCGGTTTATTAACGTTAGTTAATTTTTAATCCGCGCCCACAAAGGATGTGAAACGTCCGCGCCCGTTACCGTGTCTCACGTTTTTTTTTTTTTTTTTTTATGAATTATCGCTTCCCGATTTAATGGCGTATGCGAGTCGGGATTAAAGAGTAATTATAAAATGTTTATTCGCTCGCTCGCGTCTCCTGTCGGAAATTTAATTAAACGTCTCGACGTGTACGTCGGTGTTTTTGTTTAAATTTTCCGCGGAACGCGCACCTGGCTAATTTCTTGTCCAAGAGCGAACGAAACTGTGTCAGCAGTTACAAAAGAAAAAAGAAAAAACATCATCGGCCGCTTACGAGCGAATTTATGTCGAAGTTCGGGGCGGGGTTTGTGTGTGAATAAAATATACGCGCGCCGCGAGCGCGCGCTTACTCGCTTGCTCGCTCGCCTATAGCAGCGCGCAGAAAGCAAAATTGTTTCGTGTAATTTAATATTTAACATCCAGCAGTTACTCTGAAAGCTTAATTCGTTTACGCTTACCGTTAACACGCGATATCGCGGCAAACCCTTGCGCGCATCTCCGCTCTCTCTCTCTCTCTCTCTCTCTCTCTCTCTTTTTATTTATTGCAGCGTGTTAAGAACGTATCCTCTCGCACGTATTCCTTTCGCCATTAGCGAATGTAAATGGTACGCGCTTTTGACGTTGTGCCTCGTCAGTTTAACATTAATATTAAATTTGTATGCAGCGAATGCAAAATAACGTTTCCGAGCTGAGTATCTCTACCTTCGAAGGGCGGAAATTTAAATTTAAGTAGAGTGTTACTTCGCTCTTTCGCGGTCTTCCTTATTACGTCATATTAACGTTGAACTCGAGCCTCTCGTTTTCGAATAAAGCGAGAGAGACGCCAAGTGAGGCGCGCTTTAAGCCTCGTTTGCGCTGTTAAACGTTCAATTTATATTCGATAGTTTCCGGATAAACTTCATTAACTCAATTTTCCTATCTCCTTCGAAACGGCGATCTTTCGCAAGCGCGCCGGCACTTCACGCGCTACTCCGCGCGGTTTCTTCTTTCACATCTCGTGTGTAAAGATACGATCGCGCGAGGATTCTCCTCCGTTCGAACAAAACGCACCTCCGACAACAGACGACACGTCGCGGCAATTTACGCTTTGCAAAGCGCAAAAATTAAACGCCAAGTAGGACACGAGCGACGTCTGATTTTTCCATTCCGCGGTGACGAGAAATCGCATATGCGCATTCTTCAATATTGCGCTCATATGTTACGGTACAATTTAATAGAAAGTTTAGCGATCAGAAACGTTATCTACGAGTGATATAAATATAGAGACAGATTTTATATAGAGATATTACAATATTTATATTATATCAGACACACACACAGACATGCAGATACGCTTTTTTATATATTTCTATATATCATACATATATCTTTTTCATTTGAAATGTGCACACAACAGATTTCGACTCTTCGTTTTAATAACGTCATCGTGAAAAGCTTTCATTCCACGCATACACACACACACACGCGCTAACATCGGTACGTCCGGTTTTTTCCAATCTATTAAAAAATGCAAATTTTCTCGGACAGCAACTCCGGAAATTTTTTTTTTTTTTTTTTTTTTTTTTATTCTACGGCAACGGATAATCGCACCATCTGTTTTCTCGAAACTGACGTCTTATCTTTCGCTGGAATCGATGACGAGAGTCGCTAAGTGCGTCTCTCTCGCTAAATGTCAACTGCTTTCGAGAGAATTCACAAAAGCGAAGATCGACATGACTGCGACGAGAGAGAGAGAGAGAGAGAGGCGCAAAATTGCACAAGATATTGAATAATTGCGTGTTTCTGATAGGCCATTAAAATCCCGAAGGCTAACATCGCCGGCGATCATTCCTGTAGTCGACATTTCCTTCGGCAAGTTTTATAGAAATACGTGCGTATCTTCTCGCGACATATTTACGACAAAATCGCATGTACAGCCAAGAACACGAACATCCTCACACATGATGCTGTATCTTTAGTCGCAAAAGTGAAATCGGTTATAGAGGGAGCGGACAAATTGATATATTAATCACTCCGGCGCGCTATCAAAGTATTTAAAACCATTTATCCGTGGTCTCTTTAATATTCAAACGGTGGACTATATTCGAATACGTTTATTATTAAAAGCGCGCACTATCCGCGCGCGTACTCTCGTGTGGCCGAGATTGCAGTATTATACGTGCGTGTGCGCACGAGTAAGCGCGCTCTCGGAAACAGGAGGAACACAGATGTCGTACATACAGTACTTGTGTCGTAAAATTGAGAGCGGATATATATTTTGCCGGATTAGTAATTCCGCGGTTGTTGCAGCGTTGTTAATTACGACTCGGCGAGTTTATTGTTCCGAGAAATATCGCAAACTCTGCGCGCGCGCGGATGAATGTAACGCCACTTGGGCGGTCGACGAAATTTTAATTTCAGTTCCACTATCTATAATATATCGCAAATAAACGATTTTTTCGCCGCGAATTTTCGGAAACAATGGTAAAATGTTGCGCGACGAAAAGTAATAAAATAACGGAAAAATTTTCCCGGAAATGAAAACAAATGTGATTTCTTTTCTTCGCTTCTTGTTCGCGTTTTTCCAAGTCACCCCTCCGTTGCCATTCATCGTGAAGAACGGAATGTAAAGAAGTAACTCGGCGTCACGAAAAATACCACTGACCGATTTAATTGTTGTCCGTTTTGATTGTTAGAACGTTTTCCTGAAGAGCGAACAAAACCCCACGGCGCCAACCTTGTTCATATCGGTGTCGGCCGACCGTTTGCCGATACTTCGCGCAACACTATGTGCACTTGCCGATGTATAAGTGCACGGTCGCGCGTTCGCCTTCACATAAATAACGACTACACGTGTCCGGCGGAGTAATGCCTTGTAATGCATGCCGGTGTTCCGAGAGTCGACGGAACGAAACGTAGAACCGAGATAGAAAGCCGCAAGGGGGGGAAAATATGAATATGCGGGAGGGCGCGACACAAGCGCGGAAAGGAGAACGGGGAGGAGAAGGAAGAGGAGGTCGCGGTTAAAGAGAGGACTGCCACCACCGCCACCAACACCATCTCACTTCCATTACTCTAGGACCGCGGGAGAGAGTTTCACGAGACTCTCCCGTGTGAATGCGCGCCTTTATAAATATGGCCGGTGCGTTCACCCTCGCGCTACAGAACGCGCGCGGACCCTAGCAGAAGATGAGAGGTAGACAGGGTGGATAATATAGGGAGGGACATCACGCTGCGCAGGATGCATGGGAAATATAGTCTCTCGCTCGACGGACGAGTTATCGATATCATAACTCGAAGAACTCGGAGCGTACTCCGTCGTATGCTCGTCGTACTCTCGTCCGCGTCCTCGTTGCCGCCGTTGTTGTCCTCTCGCCTTTCCTTCCGCACCTTTTTTATGTGTACATATATATATTACATATATACACACATACAGCGCTGTGTATATATACACAACGTCTCCGACCTTACCAACTTTTTATTTATCGGCTTTGTCGGAAAATCCCCCGGCTACCCGCCTTTCTCCCTCCCTTCCTCACGTCTTCCCGTTCTACTGCACTTCCGCCTTGCCACCTTCTTCATCTCTCGGTTGTTCTCCCGTTACCCTCTCCCTCCTCCTGCCTTTCCTTCCAAACCTCCTTCCGACTTCACTCGAGCACTGTCGTCACGCTTCTTCTCGCCTTATTTTTCCACCTCTTGTGCCCTTTATTTCCCCCTTTTTTCCCCCATTCTTTTCTCCACGAAGTCAGCCCGCACCGGCCCCCGAGCATCCCCCCGCGGGTGTATCTTTCTCCAAGAGAGCTAATTGTGCTCGTCGACTCTTGTCGTCGTCGTCGTCGTTCTTAGTCGAAAGGGCACGAAACTGGGACTCGTAGTCGACGTCGTCGCTTCGTCGACGCGCGCGCGCGCGTGTTTCCGTGTGTGTGTGTGTGTCTGTGTCCTTAAGAATTCAGATATACGAATACCCAGATATCGCTGCGCGACAATATTGCACTCGTTCCCGAAGAGATTGACGCAATAACGATCGACACGAAACTTTATCCCGTCATTCTTCCGATACTTATTCAAAAGAAGCAGCTTATATCGAGCGTGTTGAGAAAAACAACATATATCTTTGTATAAATTAATCAAATTAATGTTTTATTTAATATCTATTACAAAAATTACGACAAGGATAAAGTTTCATTTATAACTCATCTTCGTATCTTATAGTGTAATACTTTTATTCGCAATTGAAAAGGCGTTGTCAATGCACGGCATAAACACATAGACGATTGCCGCATCTAAATGCAACTCGCTCGCGAGTATCGTTAACTAGGGTATCTTATCTCGCGAGTGTAACCGCATCTGCATCCAGACGCCCTTGTATCGCGTCTTTAACGACCCCCTCGGTTGTAAGTATGCGAGCGGCGTGCGCATGCTCGAGTCGAGCGGATGAGAGAACACGGACGAGGACGAAGAGGAGGAGGACGACGACGACGACGACGGTGAATTTAAGCTAACCGTCTTCGACTCGCACGCCGAGTGAATTAATCGAGTTAATTGTTGTGTACTCTGCTTCTCCCTTCGTCGGCGCTTCTTTGCGCCTAATTAAGTGCATTCGGCCGAGAAGTGAGGGAGGAGCGGGGGGAGGGAGAGAAGTTAAACGTCGTTTAGTGAGCGCGCTCGACCCGACGCTTCTCTCTCCGTTTCCTAATCTTTTGTATCTGCCGACGACGCAGCGATTCGTCGAGGAGGAGCATCGTCGTCTCCCGGAGCTGATTGTGAATTCCTTGCCGGGCGTCGCAACGCAACCGTGTCGCGCGTATGACGCGCGCGTTTCCAGCGAATTGGAAGAGTTAAATGTTGCCGCAGTGGCGAGGCAAGACTCTCCGCGATCTCTCGTTGTCGCGGAATAAATTGTTCTTCTCACCTTTCGTGAAAACAATTGTTGATATTTTATTCTCTTGACATTTAATATCAGACTCGCATAAATAATGTCGAAAGAAAGTGAGCGAAGAGCAACAAGAATTGTTGTGCGTATTGGTGTGCACGTTTAGAATAAAATAGAAAATATATTTCGCACGAACACGTCTAACACGTTAGCTCACACGATCGAATTACTTTTCGCTAGTTTGAGTAAATAAGATTTAATGTGTGTTTTGAAATCTTTCTCGATAGAAATATATGATAAAAAAATATACACGATAAAAAAATAATAAAAAATATATTTCTTTGAAGAAAGAGAGAGAGAGAGAAAACGCCACCAATTTGGTAAAAAGAAAATATATGCGGCAAAATTAAATACCTGCCGCGCGATTAAATATTACAGCTTCACCGAGAGGAAAGCGGGAACATTCGTGGTTCGCCGAGATAACTCGTATTTAACCGGACACCCCGGTTCTCCTGGTTGCGGCAAGGCATCGCGCATCTCTCGCGGTTATTTTCTATGGCACCATCGGTGTGCATTATCATCTGTTAACACTGGCAGAGATTTCTCTCCACGCGGCACGCGGGAGTTTATACACACACACACACACTCTCTCTTCCCGCGACATTCTATTCCAGACAACCAAAATTATTCTGCGAGATGTCGACCATCGCTTTTGAAAATACAAGCGCAACGTCGGAATACATGAATGTCTGAAACGCGCGCGCGCGCGCGGATCCTTTTGCACGGCGAGTGCATTTGCATCCGATATCTGGCCGCCGACGTAAGTAGCGCGTATACCATTCGACGAGACCGATGCTACCTGCATTCGTTCGGAACGAGAGATCGATACGATCTCTCGATGGGTGACAAATCAGTGCAAAGAAGGCTTAACTCGGAAACGTGAGTAACATTCGATCGAGCCGCGGCGGTGCATTTTCCACGTTCGGTTATATTTTTGATGGTGAAAAATCGACGACGGTGTACAATCTAACGGAAGTGAGTTTTCTCTTCTCACTTTCTCTGTTTTTCCACAGGTCGTATAAAAAAACATCGTGAACATTTATTCCGCCGAATATTCACGCGCTAATTTTTCGTCCTGACACTGCATTTTCCTAAATTTCCTACACACGGGGAAATTTCGTTATCTCACAAAAAGCATATCAACGTATCTATCTTAAATCGTTTCCTCTCTCTTCTCCGTATTATTAAAAGAAGAAATTGCTATCAAGTTTGATAACGAATTATATTGAGTTACACAGTTTCGGGACATTCTATGTGCGACGTGAAGTGCGAAACGGTTTAAATTTACTGATTCGGACGGGACGAACAGCGACACGTGAGGAGGCAGGAAAGAGACGTTCTAGGCGGGCTATTAATTTTGTATTTCGCTTAAACACGCGACGATGGGACTGCACCGGGCGGAAATTCATTTCCAGGTCGCTTTTCTCTGTCTCCGTCTCTTTCTCTTTCTCTCTCTTACTCTCGAAAACGCGACCGCGACTCTCTTATTGGCTTCCGCGCGAGATGCCTCTCAACACACTCGGTTACAAGGCGGTTTATCGAAAGTTTAAATTATTTTGCCGCGCGCACGAAGTCGACGGATAGACGACGACGACGACGACGACGACGACGACGACGACGAACGTAGGATACAAGTAACACGGCGCACGGAGGAAGGCCGAGAGGGATTTTCTCGTCAAACGGACGCGGTTGGCTCGTGCCTTAAATGCCCTTTTCTCCAGCTTTACGGGAAGGGGAGGGGAAGGGGGAAATCGATGTCCCGCGACCCGGAACGATTTTCCACGGGCGAATTCGAAGCGAAATCGGCGGTGGTTTTAGCCGGCAAATTCCCGTGAGGTAACCTTTCAGATACTCGGTGAATTTTTATATCGCGCGAGGGAGAGGGACAACAAAAGAGGAACGAATGAGAGATTAAAAATTTCCACCCGCGTATAAATACGTTTTATTCGACAAAAAGCCCGTCGCGCAGCGCGAGCTAACATTTCTCACACAGATAAATGTGTGAATTGTTTATAATGTCAATACACATAATATGCATGTGCGTATGTGTCTACAGAGTATCTGAAAAATTTTTGATCAAAACCTAACCCAAAGTGTGAAGGTAGACTATGTCCGAACAGAAAAGTCAAATGTCATTTTGCAAAAATTCGCAGTGGCTAAAGGCGATAGACCAGACTCTATACGCGTGTATGATTTTCATTCGTGAAAATCAGCTGATCGCAAGTTAAGAGCTGTCACACGCCGCTCGCGCTTGTTTTCTCCGTCTCTCGTTTTGCTAAGACATTGCACGAAGTAAGTCGGTTTTCTTTACAACTGAAAACGTCATCGCTTTCCACGCGCTCATTCATTAACATCTCAATAAACATCGAAAAACTCGACCGTTAAAAAGAAACAACAACAGTCTTTAGTAACGTGCGTAAATTATTTGGAAAATTAATAACTACATGTATTCTTCACATAAATCGCGACAAGAGAGAAGAGTATCACGTGATCTCTGTTTCTTGGCGGAACATCTCGCGACGTCGATCGAGCGCGTTAAATCGCAATTCGTTGCCGGTCATCCACAGTCGTCGTCCCGAGCTTTGCAGAACGGACGAAACACGAACCAGTCGAGCGATCACGAGCACTTACTTCGCGTCGCACAGGCAAAACGTGACCGCGTCGGTCAATACGTGACCGGTGGCGCGGCGCGTGTAAACAACATATACGAACGGTCAATTAAGAACCGCAATAATCGAAAATGCCGAACAGTCAGAGCCATTCGTCTTCGATAAACGCGTGGAAAAAGCGATCCGTTGTCGTCGTCGTCGTCTCGTTTGGAGGAATCTTCAAGGAGAGTGCGGGAATCGCCGATACTCTTCTTCGATTATCGATGCCGACGAGCTAACCGAGCGGAGGTTTTTCATCGAGGGGAGGGGGCGGAACTCTTGGTCGCGCTTTTGCAATGGTACATTAAACGCTTTGAAGAGCGCGTCTGAGCAAGAGGGGAAATGAAATACATCGGCCTTTCGGTGGAACGAAAGGTCGATTTAATTTCGTTTCCAGCGCAACGGCCAAGGCAACACGCGAAATCACGTCGATGGTAACCGCGTGCGCGCGCGCGTACGTTAGCGCGCGTCCGAATATTTGTTAACCTAATTCAATTTGTTAACCTCTGGCTTATACGCGCGTTCACCGAGCGCGCTCGCCTTCCCGTATCAAATACAGCTACTGTCCGATAAGATTATACATATAGCTATACATGTACAATTAATACATCAAATACTCTTTGTTTTAATTAAAAAACAAAACGAGTTTATTTGCACATTGCTCTATTTTCTATTTTACAATTTATATTCCTATGGTTGTTAATAGGTTATATCTATTTAGAGAGAATGCCAATCGAGAAAACGCTTTTTATTGTCAGTTTTATTTTTGTATTTTTTTCTCGTTAAATTTTTCCGTATTTTCACTTTGTCATATATTGATATTAAAAATTACCATTTTTTTTCATCGTTTAGAAAAATTGCTCAGTGAAATAAAAAAGTGAACAGCACTCTACAAAAACAACACGCGTGTTACATATATGTATTACGAGAGTTACACGTGAGAGAGGCCTTAATGAATAAACAGAAAGAAAAAACCAATAAAAAAAAAAAACGAAAAAAAAATGCGCTTTGTTTGACACACTGTCGAAAATTGTTGAAGGAAAACTCGGTTTAGTTACATATCCGCGAAAAAGCGCATGTGAGCAATTTCGCGGAAACGTTTGGCGACTAAAAAGATTTTATTAGCGCGTTTTTAGCGCGTCGTTTTGCGCGCGCAACGGTCGTTCCAACGTGACTGATTGGCGATTTTTTCGCGCGAAATCAATCAGCACCGACCGAAATCTCGCTACGCCCAAGGGGAAAGGAGCGAATTGGTGGGGAATAGACGTCGCTGCCGCGTGTATTTATCCCGGACGTGCAATTGCAACGCGCGCGTCGGTGCAGTGCCTGAGTATTTACGCGCGGGGTGTGTTCGAATTCCCATGTCCGCGCAGAAATTTCAATGAATAGAGTGAATCGCGTTCGCAACCCTAAATATATTCGCGTGTTCCAATGAAAGGGGAGAAAAGGTGAACCCCTCCGACCAGTGATATCCCTCGCTTGAAATATCCCTCTGGTGGACTTTATGGCTTTCGCTTAACCCTAACCCACATAAGCGACCCTAACTGCGATCCCGGCACTGGGACAAAGACAAGGGGTGCTCAGTTAATATCTTTAGCTTTCAACCAGGAATTACAGGCGTTGCTAATGACGAGCGAGATTATGGTGATTATTGCCCACGGTGATACATATGTATATCTCCCAACTCTTTGTTGCCAAAAAGGAAAATCTTTGTGTTGTTGCAGGACGCGCGAGCCTGCAATTGTCAGACACTTTATCCGAACATCCCGACGCCCGCATGCGCTTCTATTGAATTTGTCTCCTCTTCGAGGACTTTTTACGTATTTTTAGCGTCGTAAATAAATATTTACGTGATTTACGACGAATTTAACGAAGCGTGCGTCCACCGCGTGCTGTGATCTCTCGAAAGTATTCCAAGTTGGATTCGCGCTATGCGGGCGCTTTACGGTAACTACCTCCTTAACGCGAATTTATGACGCGATCAGTTAAACATTGAACTTTACAGGAACGCTTTTTCTCTCTCTCTCTCTCTCTCTCTCTCTCTCTCTCTCTCCACGCGCACTTAAATACCGATGATCTGAATTTACTGCGCGCGTTACAGAATCAAGTGCGATCAAACAACGATGGAAAGCTTTACACGAATATTTGTAATTCTGTAAACTGTTATTAATCCGCGCGCTGCATGCACACACATGTAGACACGTATACATTATTTAAAGAGAGAGAGAAAGAGAAAGGATGTATGTTCGAAAGTTTGCCACGGACTATTTCAACAATATTGAATGTAATTTTCAAATAATAATTTTATCTAAATAAATTAATTAAACGTTTGTTTTACGCGCGAATATTGTACATTTTCAATATTTAATAATATTCGAGTAAATGAGTGTCAAATTAAACTTTCTCCCTACGACATCTGAAATCTGGTTTAACACCGAGACTCGATCAACAAGATGCAATTTACGTTCGGCACTTTATTAATCGGAGACGCTTTTACTACGGGACATAAATAACGTGTTTGTAACTTTTGAATGACGTCTCGAATAATGGGCTCCTCACAAATGACTGTTTTATTGTTTCTTCCGTGGGCGGCTACGCGCGCTATTGAAGTAAACCAGCTGGGCCCGCATTAAGTCCCATTTTCCGAGAGGGCGAAGGGGTCCGTTAATACTCGTCTCCCTTTTGTCAAAAGGGAGACCGGCGTCTCGCCGGAAACTCGACAATTTGTCATTCCTCTGTCGCGTTCGTTTGCGCGAGAAGAACGAACGTCGCGGACGATATTGTGCAATTGGCGTTGTTGTCGATCGCGCGCGTCGCTCTCTCTTTCTCTCTCTCTCTCCGAGATCCCGAGCGGAGGAAATCCAGTGGAGGCAAAACTGGACGGTAGAAATAATTGCGACATCAGCTGACGCGCGCGTTGTAAATCCCAGACTTTGGTCCGCCATCTGTCACGATGGCGAACTTGGCGCCATACGCTACGGCGGTTTCTTACCGGTCCGCGCGCGGACGATGACTCGGAGCGGTGGCGCGGAAAGTTTTCGCCTCTCTCTCTCGCCTCTCTGCCAGACTCTGTTTTCAACACGCTCCGAGCTGCCTGCTACCGGGAAAATATCGCGGGCTTATGTGTCATCAACAAATAATTACACGCTGCCGCCACCGCAGCCGCCCCGACGTCCAGCGTGTCGCCCGTTCTTTCCTTCTCTCTTCCCGTTCAGCGAAGCGCGGGAAAGTTTTTTATCTCGCTTGGAAACTTCAGCTGCATAAAGACGACGACGACGACGGGAGCGATGCGACGCGGGAGTCTTTTAAACGTCGACGGAAGAAAGTGCGCAATAAGCATATTTCACGCGTGCGCTTCGCTTCCTCTCGGATATTCTTCTCAAAAGGAGATGATTTCTTCCTCGAACGAGATAAACGTCGGCGCGAAATTTTCGAGCGCTTTGTTCGAGACCGGTGCGATAATTAATTGCGATTCCGCCGCATTATTATCTCTCCTTTTCTCCCCGCGAGATAGAGTCGAATAAGAAACTGGCGTGTCTTTGATTATGTGTTTTAATCATCGTATAAAAGAAGATTCTCAGAAAATAACTGGCGGCGCATTCAAAGATGAAACGAAGAGAGTTGAGCGAATCGCGCGAGAATTGGCAGCCGTAACGGAAAAGAAGATACACCTTGCGAGAAAGTATTCGCGTGTTCTCGTGCCAATTCTCGTGCGCGAGTTTAGACACGTCTCTCAAACCAAAAAAAAAACAAAAAAAACAAAAAACGCAGCATCCCGCGTATAAAAACACACATAAATACGCAAGAAAAATCATTTTCTTATCTTATAGTAGCGCATCCGTCCGAGATCAAACATTTCTATATTCCGGCGTTCAAAACCCCGGCGCTCTCGGTTATTTACTAAGCGAAGGAGCGCGCAGCAGGAAATCGAGCGACCCGGAGTCTGTTCGCCGCGCATGTACGCGCGCGCGCGCGCGCGCTCGCTCGCTCGCTTTATTGCGATCTTTATCTGAAGGATATTGACAAGGTAGTCCGTGGAGAACTGGGGAGATATAATTTGTTCTTTATAGCGCGCGCCCCCGAACCCGACCATTCCCCGGAAGTTTCATTACAACCAGGGCTCTATAATAAAGCATTTTCCCATTTCGGCTCTGTTCCGCTATGCACTTCCGCCACTCGCTCTCTCCCCGCCTTTCCCCTCCGCGCCGGCGTTGCCGCCGTCTTTCGCGTAGATTTGCCATACCTTCATCACGACGCAAATTGAGCAACGTCGTTGAAATTTGCCCAGAGAGGATAGGAAGAAGAAGGGGAGAGAAATTCTTACGACAGAAAGTAAGTGGAGCATTCCATGCCAAATCGATCAGCCGGTCTGATCAAAGTCGAGATGGGGGAGGAGCTCTCTCTCTCTCTCTCTCTCTCTCCGAATGTAATCGGAGAGTGGTGCGCGCGCGTAACCGAGATTGCCGGAGAAAAATCTAATTTGAAACTTAAATGGGAAGAATTTGTGTCCCTCCCCTGCCCCGTTGCTCTCTTATGATGATTCTTCGCGCGCGTAGGAAATGAAACTCTCCGTCCTTCGCAAGCTTTTCGAGGTCCCCGGCGCGATTATCTCTAGATTCGGTTTTCTAATAGCCTTTGTGCGTCCTTGCGACGTGTTTGCATATACATATTACAGATGCTTGATTATTCTCTTCTCGGTGGAAGGAAGGTGGTAAAAGGAAAAAAGAAAACAATTGCTTGAAATGCGCGTTTCGATATATCGCGCCGTCGTCTTTTTCTTTGCGATTAGATAACTGTGCGTTATATTGATATCGTTCTAATCACGGAAACGAGATCTCGCTCGTATGGAGATCTCTCTGCTGTCGAATAGCTTTCTTTGTTTCACATCGCGCTCGAGGTTCGATTACCGTTAAATTATCGAGCGTATCTATTACCGTGCCAATTATGTTCAAATCAAATTAATTATGACAATAGATATATGGCGGCACGCGATAACGGTAATAATGACAAATGTGGAACAACGCTCTCTATCTCTCTCTATCTCTCTCTCTCTGAGGCAAGTGATCGCTCCGAGTTTGTAATAATGGCGCCGCGGACTGCGACACTGTCGTCTCCAAACATTTTCATTGTCATCAGACGAATGTAACGTCGATGTGATATTATACAATTATCTTTTGCGTAAAATAAGCGAAGACACGTGAAAGATACTATGCAAATATTGTTTTGCTATATAAAATACGTCGCGCGAAAGTATTCGACGTATTTTGTCGAATAATATAACGCATATTCAAATCATATGTGCGTGTGCGTGTGCATGTGTGTGTGTAAACGAAACAGGGTGAAGTATGGTGTAATAACAAGAAATCACAGAAGTAATGGGTGCGACATATGGACCCGTTTGTTCGTCTATTCATAATAACGCGCGTGCGCGCACCAAGGACATTAATACACGGGAATGTAACTATAATCACACACGATAGGAGTCTCACCGGCTGTTCTTGTCGGACCGCGTTACGAGCTTAGCGGCCGGAACATTAACGTTACTAATGCGCGAATCGTTTTGTTGACTTTGAGACTGGTTGGCCTGAAAGTTTCGGCGTCGAGGGGACACGAATTAATGTTGGTTATCCTACACGACGCGGCGCACACGCGTTGTATGCGGTATTTTGCATCAAGAAGAGAGAGGAACGGAGAGAGAGAGGAGCTGTGTGTGAGCTGCGAACGTCTGAGTTAGCGTTCGAGCCATGGATTATCGCTGAGCTCGCACTGAGACTCGCGAACATCGTCGAATGCGCCCAAGTTCGTTTGTGGGACAACGACGTTAAGCTGTTCGCTCTCTCACTCACTCTCTCTCTCTCTCTCTCTCTCCGGCAGTATTAGTCCTCCGATGCTCTTTGGGATTCGAAATGATCCTGTGCGTCGGGTATAATTTCCTTAATCGTATAATTTCAAACTACGGTCAAACTTTGGCGAGCGCGGTTTCGTGTTGCTCACGTGCGCGCAATTTTCTCTTTTATCTCTCCGTTTGCTTCCTCAGTTTTTCTTTTTTGATATATATATATTTCAAAAAGCTGCGTTCTTTTTTGCACCGGTCCTGATTCTTAATTAAGACTCGCAATCTCGACGATCGGCGCCGTACATCTCCCGATATAAAGTGTAAAAATGCATTTTATTGATCATCGCGAAGAACTTGAGGCGCGCGAAGTCGGAACTTGTTGCTTCGAAACCCTCCCGAGTTGCAACAAACAGCTTGTGCGGAAAAGGTTTTGCGCGGCTCTCTCGGCGGTTGCGACGACGACGATGGCGCGCAACGACGTTGTAAAGACATACTTGTCGCCGTAAATACGCGGGCTACAAGCGCGACAGCTTACGGCACCGGGGGTATTGTTCGGCGTGTCAAAGTGTTGACTTAGTTTCTTACCTGCGGGTTTCGCGACAACGTTCCGATTCAAAGCTTGCCGCTGGGGCGTCGCTCGCCGTTTTGACGAGGGAAGCCGCCGTGATATTGCATTTTCCTTGAAAGACCGTGAAAAAAAAATTGCAAGTACTCTTGATCACGTTAAGCCGCTTAACGTCGCGTTTCCGCTTTGCTCGTTCCGTTACCGCAAGGAGAAGAGATCTTTCAGTTCGCACGAAAAACAATTCTATCGATAGAAACGCGAATTGTTTTGACACGTTGCGGACGCGATAAATGAACGAGATCGTAAAAGACTTCGACTTTTCGCGCGCGCGCGCGAAATTTTGAGAACAAACTGTGGGAAAACATTGAAAATTCTCCCGCTTCTCGAAATCGAATTGCCAATACTCGATACTCGTGAATGGCACGTGAATAGCGAAACAGAGTCGCGCGCCGTTATCAGCGCGGTCTTTCGTGCGCGAGCGTACGATATTATTAATCGAGTTTATATTCACGAACGAAGCCTCATTGTGTCTTTTGATTGCGCCATCGGTAAGAGATCTAATTGTTTCGGCCGCATCCCGCGCTCGCGGTACCTGTACACCATTAACGAAACGTTAATACTGAATTGCAACAACCGCGAAGCGCTTTGTGCTCTAAACCGTGCCGCGCCCGGGATAAAGAGCATTCGAGAAATATATATCCCCCGAGTTTGCAGGGTACATTAACGGCAGAAAATACCGGGGGCTATTACATTTGCGCGATCGCGTCGGTGAATTCGGAACATACGTTTTCGAAACTTTAATCGGGATCGATGAACACACACACACACACACACACACACACACACACTCTTCCCGCGTGCCATCGCGGAGTCGCACTATTGAAAATAAATTCATGCTGGTAGTACGCGCGCATAATGCAGCGCGGCAACATAATTACGATTGCACGCGGTTATGCCGCGAGGGTAATCAATTACAAAACGTTGTTTTTCGGCTATTGTTTTATGTAGCTGTCCATGATTGTTGTTGTTGTTGACGCGCGATAAACCACGTTGTAATTCGTTTTGCGACGATACGTCCGAGAGACAGAAATCGACAGCTGATTATATACCCAGCTGTTAAAATTTAACCCGTCCCTCCTGCTGCTCTCATCCGAGCTATCACCGCGCCAATGTACATAACCGTATCCAGTTACATTTCGCAAAGTGAATCCAAGGCGCCGAGGACTTACACGTAGGCTTGCTTGCTTCTTTTTCTTCCGTGACCATGTCCAATTTAATTACGCGTGAAGTTCCCGACGGGTCCGTAAAAACGTGTCTGGAATTGAATTAACTTCTGTTTGTCGAGAGCACCGTGTAATCTCCCTCGGATTACTTTATGACTAAAAGCTGCGCGCATTCGTGACGCACGAAGGTGCCGCGCCTCGCGCGCGCGACAACGCTTGTGTAAGAGAAAAAGAGTAGAAAGAGAAAGAGGTCACTGACCGTATCCCGATATATATGAAAAACGAGCGTTAGCTTTGTCGCGCTCGCTTTCGCACAGAAAACATACACACATACACACACACGTCATCCAATCGCACGTTCCGCGGTTTTCCGGAAATAGATGGTATATACAACGTCGCGATGACGTAAACACGTCGAATTTTCGTCGTTCAAACTTAATCCGATCCATCGGCTTGCGCTGTCGCGCGCGATCTCGCTTTAATTCGCTCTTTCATCGCGTTCTACTCAAACTTCGTAACGTGTGTATATATATATATATATATATGTATATGTTTGCAACAGTATTACTCTGTGTGCACGCAACTGAGAAAACCCGTCATTAAATACGCTCCTTTCGTCGCACGTCGTACGCGAAATCCGATTAAATGTTAAAACGATTGACAACTGTCGAAAACGCCGTCGTAAAACGAGAACGATTCTCGTCTCGATATTGATATCGTTTTCGATCAAACGCGCGCACGTCCGTTCGCGTTGCGAACTTTGTGTGACGTGTGTATGCGCGCGCGCCGTGGAGTTTTATTAAAAATTGACGATTTTCATTGCATTTTCATTACGTGCAGAGACAGCAAACAAGTGATAAGCGTCAAACCACGTGGTTTCACATATAAGATACATATTAGATCAATTAGATAAGTGTCGCCCAATAACCGGACGTACTAATGGCCGTATTAAAGAAATAATTATTAAACATTTCTCAATATTTTCAATATTTTTTAGGACACGTGATTTAATTATTTCTTAAATGATTATTTCTTTAATAAATGTTAATTATTTTTTTAATAAGTTCCCATTCGGTGGTGTGTTGTTCGGGACATCAATCTTGTGTAATTTTTTTTTTTTTTTCTCGAATACTCGTCTATTCTCCGCAGACACACTTATGTATTTTACCTGTCCCTCCTAAGAAACTGTCGGCAACAACGAAAGGAGATCCAAAGCCGGGTGACAAGAGTTTGGTCGGTCTAGACAGTTAGACTATGCAGAGTGTGCGGTGCTTGTAGAGCAAGTTCATCATTAGCGGAGCAGCTTCGAAGTTGACTTAGTCCGATATTCGATAACGTTATCAGACAGGCGGGACCGAACTTGTGCCGGCGAAGCTGGCGAAACTTAAATGAACATTTTTCTATGCGGCCGAAAGTGGAAAGTGGAAATTTATCGCGTCTGTATTTTCGCCTCGGTATGTCGACGAGCTGTTGCATTAACGATCGTGTAGGTGTACACGTTGCGCGTCTATGTGTGTGTGCTATGTGCTACAAACACGGCAATTTTATCGCGCCGCGCGCGATAGAAATCAAACGACCGTTTGTGCTTTAAAACGCGACCTCGAACATCGCATTTCGAGAAAACGAAGATTCATCGTTTCTGGACGATGGTATATGAATTATTTCACACTTATTGCTCGAGACGAATCGTCACGTCTCCGCTTTCTTACACACTCGTCCCGATAAGAATTGCCGCTTGGAATTGTCATTTTTTTCGTCATATAAAAAGAAGGAATGGATGACAGGTACGAGTTTTCCGTGAAAACAGATCCTATAAGAAAAAAAAAACATACCTGAAGTAAAACCAAACATATATCTGCTATATAGAAAAGAAAATTTATAGTTTCAATTTGTGATATAAAAGTTAAAAATGATTCTTGCGAGCTTTGTATTTCGAAACGCACGAAGGGGTGGAGGAGGGGGAGAGGAGAAGAGGGCGAGATATTGGAATCAAGCGTGGTTCATAGAAAGATATAAGAGCTACGGCTCAATAAATATTGCCTTTTCGAACAATAATGTATTCCAGCTCGCTTTACTCTTTCGGAGAGAAACATTTCGCATTTTTCTGCGCACTGTTTTTTAAATCCGCGCACGAGATAAATATTAATATTAAAAAAAAATCAATTCGCTCGTCAAAGGCGTATATAAAAGGATCCATCGCTATGCTGTTTACCTCATACGCCACCGATAGATATCAAACGATCGTTTGTACGGGAGGGGGGAGAGGGAGCAAAGCCGCTTCTCCTCCTGCATTTGAACGCATTCCAAGAACGAAGATGCATCGGTTCTGGAAGAGCGATATAAATTATTTCGTGCTTATGCGAATCGGGGTCATGCGCGCGATGTTTTTCTGTTTATCGACAAAATATTGTGCGACATTATCGTGTTTCTGCACAATGTATCAATTTCAAGTGGGGAAGAAAAAGAAAAAGATTTATTTATTCGGCGCAAACTACATCTCGGAAAATGTGCGATTCGAAGTCTGAATGCAATTACAGAGCGTGGATCTCATCAACAGGCGAAAATAACAAGAGTGATGTAATAATGATGATATTAATAATAATAGCAATTGTATAACAAATAATTATGACGAAGACAAAGTTCTGCGAATAATAATAATAACAACAACTACAGTTTCTAGTATGTGCGCTCGGGTTTCCATTAGCGATATGTTGAACACCGACGACCGACCGTGGATTTTATGCCGCGTCGTGAAATACCCACTTGATTGCGCTTTTATATGCGCAACTGCATAAATGAGTTACGCGAGTAACCGGCTTGCCCGGCGGTTTAAGTGGCAGACGAGATGATGGATGAGCGTTTTATCGGAAACGATTCTGAATTCGTTGTTTCATTGGTTTTTTCCCACCCCTCTTTCTCTATCGGTACCGCTCTCTAAGAAGAATGACGTGGAGCGCGGGCCTGATGGATCTATCGCGTTATCGCGATGCACTTCGTCTTATCGCCGCGGTTCGACTAGATGAAAAATATAGACTATATCCTTCATTTTCCGCCTAATTGATCGCAAGTAGCGATAAGAGGCGAGATTGAGTGTATGACAAATTAATTTCCGCTATTGTGTGTATCTCTTGTGCTGTCGATATTTCAAAATTATTGGCGCGTCATGTGCTGAGCGAAAGGCGAGTGTGTGTGTGTATGTGTATGTGTGTGTGCGTAATGCTCTTCCCGAAAATTCGCGTGCGAAGACATTTCGCGCGGAAATGTTCTTCCATTTCGCGACGAGTATATACATATATATGTATATATATACGCGAATTCGGAAACGCATGCAGCAGCATTTTGTCGCGGACTCCCCTTTTCGACTCGAGTGACAGTCCGGTGTAATGTTTCATACTTGACATTACAACCAGTAATGTAATCTGCCGGTTCTGCGACAGTCCAGCGATAGGAGACGAGATACAAAAGAGAAGGATAGACGCGGTGATCGCGAAATCGAGATGAATGGCAAAAATATTTCGGCACACAGGAAAAAAAGAGAGAAAGAGAGGAATACGCGAGTCTTTCTCTGAAAACGCTATGGGAGCGCGTGTAAACGAAGAACCATTAATCAAAATCCGCTTCCGTGTCGTTCGGTATCGTTGAAATCGGAACAAACGGGCCGCTTCGCGTTCCTTCTCACCCCCTCGCGCGAGTGCACGAGTTCCCATATTAAATGCGGATATATCACGTCACGAGCAGAGTCGAATGCGCGCTACATACTGTTTGCTTTCTCTCTCTTTCTCTCTCTCTCTCTCTTGCTCGCGTCAAGGGAAAACCTATCGCGCGCTTCGCCAATCGTTTACGCTCGTTCATGCAAATCCGCGAGAGAGCAGAGACGGACGGCGGCGCGGAGGTCAACATAGTAAAATTGAATCAGATAGGTTTCCGGGACTCTTCTCCCACTCTCCTCCCTTCTCTTCCCTCTACTCTGTCATCTCGTACGCGAAATGTGTCTGTTTGATTCTCGCTGCGGGATAATATTGTTATTTCGCGAGATCTCTGAATCTCTATTGAACAACTAGAGAGCACGAAATAAGAGATTTACCGTTGCGGATACGTGCGAGATGCTGATTTTAATTGAATTTCCGCTTTCTCGGAAACGATGTTGATTTGAATTTTTTTTTTTTTTTTTTTTTTTTTTTTTTTTTTTTTTTTTTTTTTTTTCATCATCGTGTTCGGCACATCAGAGAGAAACGCGAAATAATACACAAGTGTACACCCGCCAGTACCTTCGCAGATATTTTTCTCTTCGCGTTCTTCTCGCGATACAAACGACTTCCTTATTTCTGAATAACGCGTGTGTTAAAATTAATCTCGGAGTTGCAGTATTAATTATCGCTTATGATATACAGTGTTCTCATTTATGTATAGATAACACGCTGTGAATTATATTTATATACACTTTTTTTTACTGATTTCAGTTTGTAATAAAAATAAAAAATACGATATTGGTTATTTAAAGAAATGTCTCGCGAAATGTTGATCGCGATTAAGATGGAACGATACGCTGTAATTTATTTGCCGCCTGCGGTTGCTCCCGATTATCGAAGAAAGCAGCTCGTCTGAAAAGAAATGGAAAAAGAGATCTCGATCGGGACGGAGGAAGAGTGAAGGTGGAACTTGTATCGTTACAACACACAGTCGCGGTTTCTATCTGACGATCGGCGAGTCGCTGTTCATCACGCGATCGCGAGTCAACAAATTAATCGCTCGCACGCCAGGGTGCACTTACCGCGTCGCGAAGAAAAGAAGAAAAGAGAGGGAGAGGTGCTGGGAGAAAAAGCCGCAAGAGTCGGTTTTCTGTAATTGCCGGCAAAATAGTTTCCCATTTCTCCCTCTCCGTTTCCTCAGTCTCGGAAAATCGAGTTTGCAACGTCCGATCGAAGCCGACGATTGTGCAGGTGGGTGTGTGTGTATGGCCCCTCGCCTTACCTGGTCGCTTAACGCGCCCAATGAAATTCCGATGACGTAATTACCGCGCTAATTAGATAATTGTGTATTCGACTTTGCGATCGCGCTCGACGGTGAATTTGTAACGAAATAACGGGGCAATAAAAGCTCCGGCGTGTTACGCGCGCGCGCTTGCTTTATCTCTCCTTTTTCTGCCCCTTCTCTCGCAACCTCTTTTGTGCCGATTTTATCTTTTCACCGAAAGGTGCTTTCATTAACTCGGAACGAGATAAACAGAAGATGCGACAGTGACTTGCGAATGAAACGCGTTTCGCAGAACGCGTTTTATCGCTCGGAGAAGAATTTCGAGAAGAATTCGCTCGTACGAAACAGGTGGATCATTTCTTTTTATTTCGGTTTTATTTTTATTCGCTTCTTGTGCTATAGTAAAAATATAAATGAACACAATACCATGTGATATTGCGGTAAAAAGTATGCGCACGCGCGGTTAAATTATTTTATTTAAAAAAAAAAAAGCAATAAAAGGATATCTAAAGAATTGATAGGCAATAGTTGGAAATACGACGATATAGTTGTAAGATCTTATGTAATATATACGTACATATATGTATGTAATTCTCTACTGTCTATACTCTTTTACACCGTGGAAAAGGCGCTGTGCCGTGATCGAAATCGAATTACGAAAGAAAGAAAGAGAGAGACTAAATGGCGGAAGCGCGCCGGAAATCGATACTTTTAAATCGCGATTGTTAATTATCGTCAATTAAACTGTTGTTAATCGTAATTACATGTGAAAGAAAATAATAAACTCTGTTCTCTACGAGCTACTACTTTGAATAAGTAGCAAGCGCGATTACATCTATTAATAATTTTCCGAACTTCTCACGAGTCCCCACGCATAAAAAGGACTAACGCGCGTCCCGAGGTGCATCGTCGTCGGCCCCCTCGTAATGACGCGCCGGCGAATTTTCGAAAATTGATTCTGCGATGGGCGTGTTGCGAGAACGTGACCAGCTGCGCGCGATTCAGAGAATCCGTGGGTCAATACGTTCGCAGCTGCACATTTTCGGGCTCAGATAGTGT